>APFE030269635.1:42438-52990 GCA_000404065.3 Pinus taeda | reverse complement strand
CGCATTTTTCTTTGGAAATTATTAATGTTTTTTTAATAAATCTCCAACGCGCCAAACACATTTAACACATTTAACCCATTTCCTAAAGTTCAAACCCACCGCGCCGTGAAAAATTAAACTTTTAACGCGCGTGCTCTTTTATTAAACTCCGCGCATCTCCCTTTCCTGTCCACTTTCAGATCGCCCCCCCCAGATCCGACAGCCCTTGTTCATATCGGGCACCCTATTACAGTGGTAGGTTACCACCCGACGTCCGACGGTTTTACCGTCGTACACCGGGACAGGTGGCGGCCTCCCATTGCATCGGGCCGCCCCTGACAGAAACCACCTCCGTACCAAAGGCGGTCTGATGCACAAGCCAAAACCGCCCTCCCCTCACGTAACAGGGCTGCCGCGTCACCCTGCCACGTCGCCTCCACATCACCTCACACTGCCTGCGCCCTGCCCACGTCACCCTACGACGTGTCATTGCCACGTCACCCCGTCGTACTACCACGTCACCTTGATGCTGACGTCATATCCGTACCAGATGATCCCACTACTGACGTCAGCATGCTGACGTCATCCACCGTACAGCTGACGTCATGCTGACGTCAGCAGCCAAAAAACGGAAAATTTGTGCAAGCGCGAAAGTCGAGCTTCAGAGCTCCGGAATGAGAAACGGAGGCAGTTTTCGATGTGCGATTAGTGCGAAGCGCTAATCGCGCATCGCTACAGGAAATAAGCCATATTGGGGAATCTTTAGGGAATATTTTGATTCCTTAGCCCGTTTTGCACCGAAAAGGCCCGAAAAAGCCTGATTTTGCCAATTTTAACGTATTTAAAGACAGAGAGAGACCAGGAACAGAGATTAAAGAGTATCAGATCAAATATGCAGATGAAGAACACGTCAAAGAGTATCAGGAAGCGGCGAAGACCATCAATGTAGTGGCAAAGTGTATCAGAGGATATTTTCTCAGGGCTCGAGGCAAATCCAACATTAAAAGGAAAGCTCTGAAAGTCAAGAAGCAATTGAAGACTCATTGAAGGCTCACCAGCACAAATGACTGCACATTAAACTCACAGGAGATCAGTGGACCAGAACTCAATGCACAGTTATGACAGAACCACTGCACCAAGTCACACAGGACACCTCGTCAACTCAACTTAATTTAGCTGCCTCTGGCGCAGCAGAAAGGACTTACTTGCATTTAATTCCAGCAACAATTAGGTTTTTATAAAACGCTTTTTCCTGCATACCTGTTTAGGTCAGTTGTAATAAATAAATTCAGATATTTTGCTTATATATACCACCCTGAAAAATGAAGTAGGGGTTGGTTGGTTGGTTGATCAATTAGTTGCTTGATCTTTGGTATTTCGACATTTTTCTCAAGCAGAGACTCGCACTGTAACTGTGATACTTTCTTTAATCAAAGACTGCTGAAAGCATGGATTTTGAAACTGTCTGCTGTGTTTAATTGGTCGAGGAGTGACTGTGGAATTCCTGTGCTTCTACATGGTTCAATAAGTGTTTCTTAACTCTGTTAAGTTTTTTCATGTTTATTTAATCATCAATCTGCCATCTAAATTGTAGAAAAGAAGAATAGTTTAGGATTTGCTTAGCTGCACCCTAGGCTCAATTTCTGCAATTTTTCATGTTTTCATCAGAAATAGTCATCAACATGCATACTTAAATGATCTTGTTTTCGCTGTTTCTTTCACTTATGAATGATAGTTTAGGAATTCTTAACTGCTCCTAGACACCATTCACTCACTTCTCCTCCCTGTTAGTCTGATGAAAGATTCTTAATTGCCTTTCATCTCTTACCGTCATTCCATCCTTTTAGCAAATTGATAATTGTCTCATGTGTGGCTATCCCGCTCCATAATCCTCTTGTGACCAAGAAAACGCAACAGCAAGCCCTAGTCCATGACTCCATGCCCAATGGTTTGAAACTTATCACATTTTACCTTGCCTCTCTGTATGGAATTATCTTCCATACATCCACCTTCCATCCAAACAAAACATCAAAACCCATGAACCCAACAACTAGCCTAAAATCATCATCAACAAAGCTAAATCATTAAGAGAGAGCCCTCTCTGATTGCAGGTGGGCTAGAACCTGCAATCCAAAGATTGGTTTGTGGTTACCTCGGTCGTATCCCTACAGGAGCCTAGGGACAACCTGAGTAATAACACAAGGAACAGCATGCTAAAGCTTCATTAAGCGAACCAAGGACCATCAAAGACTCTGCGCACTTCTCCATGCAGAGGTGAAGCTATGATGCACCATAAAGACATCCATCACCCAACATCACTGTAGCTCGACATGCACTCCAGCAGTAATGCGAATGTACCAGCACTGTCACGTCAAGTCATGTCGATTCCTGTCATGAGTCATGTCGCCCACATCTCCACTATGGGCTATGTTGTCAATCAATGTGATGTAACATGGACGTCCAAGAGACACACTTTTTGAACAAAGAGTCATGTAAGTCAAAATGTCATTGAAGTCAAACGGTCATGAGGGTAGTTGAACAACCACTAAGGGTCAGTTTCACCTTTGGCTATAAATACCCCCTCATTTATACATGCAATGAACTTTTCACCTCAGCTCCTCCCACATAGCCAGGAGAGTCTGTAATATTTTCTTTGAGGAGTAAGTAGTGGCTCCAACACCCCGCACTCGGTGTTAGTGATGTGTTGAGACTCAAAATTGCGCTTCCCTTAGCAACTTTTCTCATCCCTTCTTCTTTGTTTTTCCATGAATAAATGCATCCCTATCATCAACAACCAGTATACATTGCCTTAAGGAGAATATTTTAGTGATTTACAGGTTATGCTTTTATGTTTTACTGTTTGAATAAGTTTTTGTAATTTAGCTACGAAACGCATCCTATTCTACAGCTAATTGGCTATTTCGCAGCTACTTCCATGCTTTTATAGGTTCCAAGTGTCAGAAGGAGAAAATAACTACATGGGCAGCTTGTAAATCCTGAGGACATGGATCGTGTCCTATTCACCTAGCCCAGGTTCACAGGGCAGATGGTACAAGACTCTGGTCAAAGGAGAAGTCAAACGTAGAGACCTAAGGCAAACAGGACTCTGTTTTGTACACGTTTCACAGTGTTGGGATCCGAAACAACTTCCTGAACCCATGGACTTCAACAACCATCTGTGCAACTGAATCGAACATCCATCACCTTAGATTTATGTCTCCAGCAACTGAGGAAGAGAATTTCGTGTGCCTGTTTGCTATGTGTTTTTGGCTGTAGCTTATTTTTCTCCATAAACAGTTGTATAATTTCTATATAAATACCTGTGTAAAGAACGTTGAAGAAGTTCGAATTTTCTTGATGTATTAAGCTCACATTATTGCTCTGTAATTTTGAAAACTCATTTACTGTGTTTTTCTAATATGAAGACCGCAAGTTTCATGGATATCTGAAAGCGTTTCTTGGAGTTTTAATTGAGTACGCATAACCTGAGAAGTTGTAGAGGGCCCCTGCGCTGACTGAGGTTTCATTTAATTTTGTTTTGTCTTCTTTATTTTAAACTGTAAATTTACCATTCTTTCTCACCATGTTCATAATCATTTTCATACTAAACTTGTTTATAATGCATCATTTCTTCAGTAATGCAAAATAATTTCTTTCAGTACAGAATAGATTTCTCTGTGCTTAATTTCCCTTTAGTTTTTGTCAGTAGTTCGAAGTTGAATTCAGTAGTGTACGGTAGTTTATTTCATTTTTTGTTTCATTAGTCTTTAAGTTTTCAATTAGACTAATCAGTGCCATTATGGTTTTTTCCATTGTCTTATTAGTTTATTAACTCATGGTGTAGATGAATGTTTTCTAAAGATCCCTTCTAGTTGATAACTCATCTTAAACTAAGTGGTTGAATACTTCATTCATGCGATGAGTCTTTTCTACATTTTTTTATTTCTTTTCCTTCAGAACAATGAAGTACAAAATTCCTCAAAATGTCATCACAAGGAGGTTGTTCTCCCAAAATTGAGAGGCGGAGTAATTAAGCACTTCATTTAGTTTTGTTTCCATAGTAGATTAGCTGCAATTTCATTTTCAGCCTTGGTATTTCAGTTACTTTTATTTCCATAATAGATAGTTGCAATTTCACTTCCAGTCTTAGTATTTCATTTAGATTTGTTCTTATAATAGATTAGACAATAGTTGCAATTTCACTTTCATTTTTCAGTATTCCATTTAGTCTTGTTTTTTGTAATTGAATAGACAGTAGTTGCAATTTTACTTTTTAGTTTCTAATGATTTGGAAATAATGATATGATTAGAAATAGAAACTCTGTTTTCATTTCTTAATTAAACTTTGCTTCCAGATCTTACTTAAGCTCTTTTAATTCTCATTTCTTCAGGTTCTTAGCAGTCTTTTCAAAAGTTAGATTTAAAAATTTTGTCACATTGTAATTCATTAGGGATTAAAAGATCAAAAAACCCCCAAAACAACATAAAACTCAAAAACAGTGAAGTAAGAAGGGTCACCTAGCACATATAGTGCACTACACTTCATCAGTTTACGATACCCGGATTGATAATTTATGTAGAGCAATTTATGACACTAAATTGACCAAACATTTTGGTGTCGTTGCCAGGGAAGTGTAATAGGTAGCCTTATCTCTTACATTCAAAAAAAAAAAACAAACAAACAAACAAAACAAAACAATGACATCCATAGAAAAAGAGACTCTAGGGGTAGATTTATAGCTAGGGGTAGAAGTTTGATTCCTACAACACCACTTACTCCACCAAGAGTTAGAAAAGACACACCCCCATCCCAGACTCATACTCCCAGCCATAGGAATCCTAGAATTCAAGGGGCAGAAACTCAATCAGAAGATTCTCCTACTTCATGTACTAAAATAGTCTTAGGAGAAAAATTTTGAATCTCCAACAGCAAGGATAACCTTTTTCACCTCCACAGGAGAGCCTATTATAGTTGAAGAATTAGGAATACCTGGTGAGGAGGAAAAAGTAGAAACTCTCTCCCATAGTCCATTAATAGAAGAACTAGAGGAGGAGGGAATAACGTTGCAGGTTGAGCCCTATACTGACTCTGAAGAAACTATAATGGAAAAAGAAGAACAAGATGGAGAATTCTCACTGTTTGGAGGAGGGGGTAGAGGGAGAGGTAGAGGAAATAATGGAGAAGGTATAGGTAACAATGGAGGAGGCAGAGGAAATAGGTAAGTAGATAGCTCTTTTGGATTCCCTATAGTGGATGAGGAAACAAATACCACAATGAAAAACATATCACCATCTGTCCTCCCAAACTTCTATGGGTTGAGAAGTGAGGAACTTGAAACATTTTTGTTTGAGTTTGAAGTCTTGTGTAGAACTTATGACTATTTAGAAGACTCTCAAGAACTCAAATTGTTTCCTTTAACACTAAAAGGGGTTGCTTTGAAATAGTTCATGGGGTTAGTCACTTAATCCATTAGAACATGGAATGACATGAAACAAGCATTTTTGGATAGATACTTGGATTATTGTATGCCTACAAATCATAAAGACAAGGTGTTCAAAATGATGCAAAGAGAGGATTAAAACTTAGAAGATTTGATTGAGAGATTTAACTATAATTTGAAAAGAGCAAAGATGAAAAATTTAGATGAAGAAACTTTGAAAGCTCTTTTGTTAAAGGCCATTAGAGATGAGTGGATGGATATCCTTAACACGATGGGGAAGGGAGATATCTTTCAACTTCCATTGAATGACATAGGAGAACTGTGTGTTCATCTCTCAAGAGGGAAATATAAAACAAGGAAAGGGTCGAGAGATCCTTCTCTTGTTAGAGCAAATAAATCTGCAACTGGATCTGTAAGTAGGGCATAAATTGGCAATATGCTTGATGAATTTAAAACTGACATTCTAGGGAGCCTTAGTGAGAAACTAGACACCCTTAAAGTTCAAAACGAGTAGAAAATAGAGGCTGATGCTTTAGCCATTTTTTGTCCAAAATGCAGAAAGAAACATGCTCTAAGGGAATGCCCTTTAGATGAAAAAATTGTAGAAACTTGTATGATTTGTTCAGAAACTCATCAGACCAAGGGTTGTCCCTCAATCCCAGGTCTTAAGGCTATCTTTCAAGAGGAAACAGTCCCAAATTCTGCAGAACCTCTTTGTTTTGTTGCAAGAATACCATGGCAAGGGCCACAAAATCGAGGATTTAACAATCCAATGTATCTTCAGCCCCCACCAAACTGGAATTCTTGGCAGCAACCTTGGCCTTAACCTCAAACTCAGTATGAATCTCAACCGTGGGCACAAGGGGTACAAAATCCTTATGGGAGATTTGCTCAATATTATAATTATCCTCCATCCTATCAGAATTATCCTCCCCCACAAAGTCAGCAACAAAATCAACAGCCACAACTTCAAAATCAGAACCCTCAACTTTCATTGTCATTTCCACAATAACTTCCACAACAAAGTCAAAATCCTCAACTCTTACTGCTATTTCAGCAAAAACCAAATCAACTACCTACCCAACCATTACCAAACCCCAACAATAAAAACCCTCAGAATGCTTAAATGGTAGAAGGACAAAAATTTCCAACTTACATGATTATTCCTCTAGATCTTAATGATGTTCACCTAAGATCTAGTAGGATATTAGAAAAAGAAAGATCTTCTGTAGTTATTCAAGAACAAGACACTTCTGAGGAAGATACTCTAAGAGTCAATAAACGTTTTGAGGGAACATCCCTCCAAAACCAAAACATTGAAAAAGAAAAACAAAAAGAACCAGTGAACACAACTCCTATCATTGAGCAACCAGCATCTACTTCTATACCTCCTTTTCCTGAAAGACTACAAATCGATAAAGGGGTAGAAAAATAGATCTTGTTGCCCAATTATGATTTTCTAGATGAATTGAAGAATGTTTGTATCAAAATTCCTTTGCTACAAGCCATTAGAGAAATTCCCATTCTAGCCAAAACAATAAAGGAGTTGAGCATTAAAAGACCAGGAAGAAAATCAAAAGAAACAAAAAGAATTAACCTTGTAGGAAAGATAGTAGACATAATAATGGGAAAAATTGCCATGCAGAAATATGTGGATCTAGGAAGTCCAATTGTCAAGCCACATATAAATGGAATTGAAATTCTAAATACATTGATTGAATTAGGAGCAGCAATAAGCATTATGAGTAGACAAACTATGGAGCAGCTTAAACTTCCTAATCTTCTTTACACACCTACCTTACTACAACTTGTAGATAGATCAGTAATCAAACCAGATGGTGTCCTAGAAGACATTTTATTATCCTTATATTCTTGGGAATATATTGTTGATTTCATGATCTTAACTCCCAAAAATAATCTAGGAGGACACCCACTCATACTAGGAAGACCTTGGCTGCCCACAGCTGATGCTTTTATTAGTTGTAGATCTAGTGACATGTATATTTCTGATGGTAATTCAACAAAGAAATTTACCTTGTATCCTCCAGCAAAAGCAATCACAAAAATAGATGACAAGGAATGGATTGATGATGAATATGACATTCAGCCTCTCTTTACTATGTCAGAAATTAGTGAAGATAGTCAAATTCTGAATACATTGGAAAATTTTGAAACATCTTCAGAATATGATCATGCACAATTTCAAGAAAAATCTAATGTTGAATACTTGTCATCTAGGTAGATGTCTCTCTATTCTATGGAAGAGTTTGGTAGCTCTACAATTTAAATTTTTCCAAGTAGGACATCGAACATAAACAAAAACTTGGAGAAACTACAACAAGAAGAGCTTACCAAAACATTACAAAAAAATTATGCTACATTTGCATGGGAGTACACCGACATGAAAGGTATTGATCCTAATACTTGTATCCATCATATATATATTGAGGAAAACAATAGACCAATCAGACAACCTCAGAGAAGAATGAATCCAAATCTTAGGGAAATTGTAAAAGAAGAGCTCCAAAAATTACTCAATGTAAACTTCATTTACCCAATTTCAGATAGCCAATGGGTTTCTCCTTTGGTAATTGTGCCTAAAAATAATGCTAAATGGAGGGTGTGCATTGATTACTGAGAATTGAATAAAGCAACCCTTAAAGATCACTTTCCTTTGCCCTTTATAGATCAAGTGTTAGATACATTAGTCGATAAGAAGTATTTGTCATTCTTGGATGGTTTTGGTGGTTATAATCAAATTCAGGTAGCACCTGAGGATCAGGATAAAACCACATTTACTTGTCCATGGGGAACTTTTTCCTACCGAGTACTTCCTTTTATGTTGTGTAATGCACCTGCAACATTCCAAAGAGTAGTACTAGGAATTTTTTCTGATCTAATACATGATTGTGTAGAGGTATATATGGATGATTTTACAGTTTATGGAAACACATTTGAAGAAGCTTTGGAAATTTTGGAGAAAGTTCTTAAAATATGTAAAGAAATAAACCTTTCACTAAGCCATGAAAAATGTTTTATGATGTTTACAGAAGGTATTTTTTTACCATCACATTTCAGGAGATGGGATTAAAGTTGACAAATCTAAAGTTGAAGTTATCTCTAAGTTTTCAATTCCAAATTTCTAGAAGGATGTTAAAAGTTTTCTAGGATTTACAGGATATTATAGAATGTTTATAGAAAACTTCACTAAAATAGCATCTCCACTCTTCAAATTGCTTACAAAAGGTTGTGAATTCAGTTGGAATCCTAATTGCCAACTAACATTTGAAACCTTGAAAGAAAAAAATTTTGAAGCACCTATTTTAAGAGGTCCAAATTGGAAACTTCCTTTCCATATTTCCACAGATGCTTCAGATACAGCTCTGGGAGCTGTATTGGGACAAAAAGATTTGATTCCTTATGGCATTTACTATACAAGTAAGAATTTGACTCCCACTGAGTTGAATTATACTGTGACTGAAAAGGAATTTTTATTTGTTGTTCATGCAATTAATAAGTTTAGACACTATATAACAGGCTATGAAACCTTTGTTCATACAGATCACTCTACAATTAGATATTTGATGAATAAACCTATTACTAATGGCAGAGCTACAAGATGGATTTTACTTTTGCAAGAATTCAACATTACTGTGCTAGATAGACCTAGAAAACAAAACACAGTTGCTGATTTCTTGTCCAGGATTCAGAATATCAAAGAAGACTCTCTGGTTGAAGATAAGTTTCTTGATGAATATCTTTTTGCAGTAACTACTCAAACTCCTTGGTTTGCAGATGTTGCTAATTACTTGGTTATAGGTAAGTTACCTTCACATTTGTTTCCTAGAGAGAAAAGAAAGATTATTCAAGAAAGTGCAAGATATTCATGGATCACTAACGAATTGTATAAAACAGGGCCAAATCTTATGATCAGAAGGTGTGTTAGGGAAGATGGAATGCCTAATATCCTCAAAGCATGTCATGATGAACCTTGTGGTGGACACTTTGTTGAAAAGAGAACAGCTTATAAAATCCTTTCTTTAGGATATTATTGGCCATCGATCTTCAAAGATGCTAAAGAATATGTCAGAAGGTGTGACAGCTGCCAAAGGGTAGGGAAACCTGCTTCCTCAAATGAAAAGCCATTACAAACTCAGGTACTTATCGAAACTTTTGAAAAGTGGGATTTAGACTTTATTGGACCAATTAATCCTCCATCTAAGAAGAAAAACTATATATTGGTATGTACTGATTATGTCATCAAATGGGTAGAAGCCAAAGCATTACCTTTTTCTAACGAAAAACCTGTAGTGAATTTTATTTTTGAGGACATCTTTACTCGTTTTGATGTTCCAAGAGAAATTGTGACAAAGCAGGGATCTCAATTCACATCCAACATGATGGAAAGGCTTATGGAGGAGTACAAGATCAAGCATAGGAAATCTACTCCCTATCATCCACAAGCAAATGGTCAAGTGGAGTCTACAGATAAAGTGATTGAAGGAATCCTCACCAAGACTGTGCATCTACATAGAAGATATTGGGCAGAAAGGCTTCCTAAAGCCTTATGGGCCTATAGAACTACATGGAGGAACACAACGGGACATACACCCTACGAACTTGTTTATGGGAAACAAGTCGTGTTCCCTATAGAGTTCCAAATCATAACTTTCAAGCTGGCAGTCCAGCTGGGGACGGATTTATCAAAGGCTCAAAAGCATAGACTAGAGAAATTGAATGAACTTGATGAAATTAGACAAGAGGTAGTTCAGAGGACTGGTATATTCCAACAACAGAGAGCTAAATGGCATGAAAAATACATCAAGGACAATAGGTTTCAAGAGGGAGATTGGGCATTGTTATTTGATTCAATGTTTAAAGATTTTCAAGGGAAGTTTCAAACTCATTGGCTTGGGCCATATGAGATTGAAAACGTTTTTAGTAATGGAGCAGTGAGGATTAGAACAATAGATGAAATTCAAACTCCTCTTCTTGTGAATGGTCATAGATTTAAAATATATCAAAAACCAATCTCAAAGGAGGAGTTCATCAAGATCTTCCAGAACAATTCTGAAATGAAGTTAGTGAAGAAGAATCCTTCTTCTCCACCAACTTAGTCTTTGTTTTTCCTA
>APFE030269635.1:18118-42267 GCA_000404065.3 Pinus taeda | reverse complement strand
TATAAGGTTGAAAACCAATCATTGATTGGCATGCTTATATAGAAAATACAAGGTGAAAATCAAAAGTTTCTGACACCCTATATTTTCCATTTCCTTTCTGAAAAAAATGGTGAAAAAAAACCCACAACCACTCAGCATTTTGCAAAATTCATTGTCTCATTTCATTTCACTATGTTTTACTTTTACAGCTTCACTCCTTTCCATTGTCTTATTTCACCAATAAATTTTTCCTTTCCCAATATTTCTTTCATCTCCATTTTTCATTTATCATCATGTCTTATTTTCATTTACACAGCCATTTCCATTTCATTCATTCATAAGCCATATTTTATTCTCTGTTTCACATTCTGCCACTATTTCCACGTTCTACAGCTGATCCTGTTCTGCAGCCAAATTAATTCTACAGCAACAGTTTGTTTATCAATCCAAGCACAAGAATCCAGTTCATAATAAAATCTTGTATGCAGGTCATTGAAGAAAAATCAACTTTGAAGACCAATCATGCCTAAAGTACCTATGGAGCAAACATCAAAATATTAGCAAGTGGAAGGTAAGGTTCCAAAGGTAAAATACAAAAATTTATTTCAAAAATCAATTCAAAAACATAAGCTTGTATAACATGTATGATCACATGTCTCATTTATTAATCATCATGTGATTTGACAGACATGATGTCTTCGCCATATCTTCTATCTTCAATGCCAAACGGTCCAATGATTCCTTCATAACTGATCTCCACTTTAAACTCCATAACTCGTACTTAAACAGTCCTCCACAGATACATTTGTTAACGGTTAGGTTAATGACGTGACCTATCTATATACGACTCTTCAAACCCTAACTATTTATTTATTACTGCCACCTCTTAAGCTTTTCTCTCATACTTATGCAGCTACTTTGTGCATACAGTCACTCTATTTCCATATACTTTGTGCATACAATCACTTTGTTTCCGCACCTTTTGCTTATACAGCTACTCTGTTTCCATATATTCTGTATATACAGTCGTTTTGTTTCATATTCACAGTCATTCTGTTTCTGGTCATTATGTTCCTATAAACCCTATCATCCTATTTCCATATCCATAATCATTCTGCTTTTGTATACACAGTCTTCTTATTACCATATACGTAGTCATTTCATTTCTCAGACAGTGAGAGTAGTTTTGAATAGTAGCCGAGAATAGAGGTTATGGGGCTTATTGTTAGAACTGAACCCGTAGGGGTAAAATACATGGAGGGTTTTCCGCAGCTAAAAGGAATGTTACAGAAGGCTGGTTGGTTGTGTTTTATTGAAAAATTCAATGGTTACCATAAGGAAATCACTAAATCATTTGCCAGGTCATTTGATGGAATGGAAGTGGAAATAGGTGACATCAAATTTGCAGTTACCGAGTCTTTCATAGCTGAAGCAACATAACTCCCAAGGCTAGGAGAAAGGTGGTTTAAGAACAAAGAGTTTCATGATGAATCCTAGAAGGTGATTCTTAAAAATCCAGGTATGGACGTTTTAGTTTTTAGAAAAGGGATTCCAATCTCTGCACTTAAAAACAAATGGAGTAGCATTTTGTTAATACTGCAAAAATTTATTACATGTGAAGGAGAGGTTTGGGTCTATGTATGTTTATCATATAAGATTGCTAATGAATTTTCTAGAGAATGGAACCCTCAATCTTCCCTTTTTCCTTTTGAATAGTCTGAGAAGAATGGAAACCGAATTTCATTTGAGAAGTGTAGGGGATACATGGGAGGACTTCTTGGCAAGGAATTTCTTCCAAGATGCTCTAGATTTGTCTGAGGGAATTCATGCTAAAAGGAGTAGAAAGAGAAATGTCAGCATTGGAAGCTCTTCACAAAAAGATGATGCAGAAATAGCTCCTAAAACAGAGATCAGAAAGCAGAATAAGCAGAGGAGAAAAATGAAAGAAAGGGTTGAAGAAATCAACGAGGATATTATTGAACCTTCATCACCTAAAGAGGATGAACAACTACTTTTTGAAAGACTAACCAAGATCAAGGAACAGAACAAGAAAGATAAGGAAAAACGAAAGAGGAAAAATGACACCAAAGAAGAAACCATAAGTTTTCAAAAAGTGAGAAGGAGTTTTAGGCTTTGAGGCAAGGTGAAGAAGATGAAATCAAAATAGGCCCAGTTTATAAATTTAGAGGATGAAACTCCAGTTCAGTCCCCTGAAAGTATTCCATATGAACAAAGTCCACAGAACTCTCCTCCACAAGACAGCCCAAATAGAGCTTCTCCTGGCATTGATCCAATACAACAACAAACCTATGACTACATAGAGTCTTTAGAAAAAAAGAGTACCTCAGTAGAACCAGGAACTTCAGCTAATCTAGAGCAGCATGCCACCTCACAAGAAACTCTAACTAGCTCCCTCAAACAAGAGATCAATGAGCGAGAAATTCTGAATAGGCACATCCAAAGAGAAAATGAAGCCTTATTCATGACAACACTATGCTTCACTTGGGTAAATAAATAAAATAAAAATAAAAATAAAAAATAAAAAATAAAATTGAGCAGGGCACTCATTAGCCTCAAGTACAGATTTTTCATGAGGAAGCCAAGGATGGCAGTTGGTGCAAAGAAAAGCAAGAAGAGGAAGTTGGATGTGTTGGCTGAAGTATCAGAACAAATGCAGTAGGAGGGGGAAGTTCGCAATTTTGATTGCATGGGGACATGCAATAGTCTTGCAGTGGGGGTATGTTGAGACTCAAAACTGCCCTTTCCTTAGCAACTTTTCTCATCCCTTCTTCTTTGTTTTTCCATGAAGAAAGGCATCCCTAATATCAATAAACATTATACATTACCTTAAGGAGAACATTTTAGTGATTTACATGTTATTCTTTTATGTTTTGTTGTTTGAATAAGTTTTTGTCTTTTAGCTACAGAATGTAGCCTATTCTGCAACTAATCGGCTGTTCCGCAGCTACTTCCATGCTTTTACAGGTTCCAAGTGTCAGAAGGAGAAAATAACTACATGGGCGGCTTGGAAATATTCAGAACATGGATCGTGTCCTATTCACCTAGCCCAGGTCGACAAGGAAGATGGTACAAGACTCCGGTCAAAGGAGAAGTCAAACGTAGAGAACTAAGGCAAACAGGACTCTGTTTTGTACATGTTTCACAATGTTGGGATCCGAAACAACTTCGTGAACCCATGGAATTCAACAGCGATCTGTGCAACCGAATCCAATAGCCATCACCTTAGATTTATGTCTCCAACAACCGAGGAAGAGAATTCTGTGTGCCTGTCTACTACGTGTTTTTGGCTGTAGCTTATTTTTCTCCATAAACAGTTGTATAATTTCTATATAAATACCTGTGTAAAGAACACAAAACAAGTTCGAATTTTCTTGATGTATTAAGCTCAGACTACTGCTCTGTAATTTTGAAAACTCATTTACTGTGATTTTCTAATATGAAGACCGCAAGTTTCACGGATATCTGAAAGCATTTCTTGGAGTTTTGATTGAGTACACATAACCTGAGTAGTTGCAGAGGGCCCCTACACTGACTGAGGTTTCATTTAATTTTGTTTTGTCTTCTTTAGTTTAAACTGTAAATTTAGCATTCTTTCTCACCGTGTTCATAATCGTTTTCATACTAACCTTGTTTATAATGCATCATTTCTTCACTAATGAAGAATAGTTTCTTTCAGTACAAAATAGCTTTCTCTTTGCTTAATTTCTCTTTAGTTTCTATCAGTAGTTCGAAGTTGAATTCAGTAGTGTAGGGTAGTTTATTTCATTTGTTGTTTCATTAGTCTTTAAGTTTTCAATTAGACTAATCAGTGCCATTATAGTTTTTTCCATTTCCTTACTAGTTTATTGACTCATGGTGTAGATGAATATTTTCTAAATAGCCCTTCAAGTTGATAACTCATCTTAAACTAAGTGGTTGAATACTTCATTCATGCAATGAGTCTTTTCTGCATTTTTTTATTTCTTTTCTCTTAGAACAATGAAGTACAAAATTCCTCAAAATGTCATCACAGGGAGGTTGTTCTCCCAAAATTGAGAGGAAAAGTAATTAAGCACTTCATTTAGTTTTGTTTCCATAGTAGATTAGCTGCAATTTCATTTTCAGCCTTGGTATTTCAGTTAGTTTTGTTTCCATAATAGATAGTTGCAATTTCACTTCTAGTCTTAGTATTTCATTTAGATTTGTTCTTATAATAGATTAGACAATTGTTGCAATTTCACTTTCAGTATTCTATTTAGTCTTGTTTTTTGTAATTGAATAGACAGTAGTTGCAATTTTACTTCTTAGTTTGTAATGATTTGGAAATAATGATATGATTAGAAATAGAAACTCTTTTTTCATTTCTTGATTAAACTTTGCTTCTAGATCTTACTTAAGCTCTTTTAATTCTCATTTCTTCAGGTTCTTAGCAGTCTTTACAGAAGTTAGATTTAAGATTTTTGTTAAATTGTAAGTCATTAGGGATTAAAATATAAAAAAACATCCAAAACAACATAAAACTAAAAAACAGTGAAGTAAGAAGGGTCACCTAGCACATATAGTGCACTACACTTCATCAATTTACAATACCCGGATTGATAATTTATGTAGAGAAATTTAGGACACTAAATTGACCAAACATGATGTATGGTGTAACGAAGTGTCTTGGAAATTTTGCTTAATTCAGAAGCCTGCTAATAGGCCAGCACATTTTCACACATGTATTGTATCAGTTGTAAGACTAATCTTTAACACTTGTAATGCATGTTTCTTTAACCTGTGTTCTACATCTGAACTTTTTCATTTGTTGTAACACATAATATATTAACGGAAATGTGTTGTATATGCTATTAACGCTATTTTTCTTGTATAGACTTCTCTTCCGGACATTAGACAAACCTTTCACATGAAGCTTGTTGTAATAACCGTTGCACCCATTCAGACTGATTTGTGGGTGTTGTATGTGTTATGTTACCTTGTATGTTGTGAATGTCGCATCCGTGTGGACTAGTCCTCCAGAAGTTGTGCATGTCCTATTGTGTTGTGTGCTCCTAGCCGAGTTGGGATTGATCCCATCCAACCTGGAACTCACTTTCACCTCCCCCTTCACAGTGAAAGAACCATTGACACAAGTACACTTACACTCACCATGCATGCGAACCTCACTTCCCAAAGACAAAGCAGACCACTCTCCTTTGCTAACAAGCAAGAGTGGAGGCATATCCTTAAGACAATGGAAACTAGGCCATCACACTGGATGGGACTCCCACTGAATGATCCCCTGAATGTTGGTGGGTCCAGCACCATCAACATTTATGGCGCTAGAAGGAGGAAACTAGTTGTACATGGCTAAAATTCCCCTCACACTCATTTATCAATCATTTGTTCAAGGCACTAACTCGCACTCCCTCTCACCTACACATGACTCTGTAGTTGGTTACTCCTCACCTCCCAGAATTGAACCTGATATTTCATATCAACACCTTCGCTTCATCTATCCCATCACTCACTAGTTTGCAAAAGAAGTCAAACTAATCCCAGGCATATAACATCTTCCACACACATCTGGGAATCCAAACGCCACTTGCACAGGAGTTTTTGTATCATCGATGGAAGAAGCAGTCCTTGCCAGGCTTGAAGGTCTAGAAGAAGTTATTGAAGACGGAGAGTAACATCCAATATTCCCGCAAGAGGAATAAGGCACTCTTGTGATCTTGGGATTGAACTTCGGTATAGGAGGCAGAGGGGAAAGCAGCATAGGAGGTGGAGGCGGAGATGAACCGACAGACTCAAATCCAAGACCATCAAACTTTGAAGGAGAGGAAGAGGATGAAGAAGACGAAGAAGATGAAGAGATAGCTGACCCAAATCTCGAATGGATAACTCAGGGACCATTGGCTCTCACAATATGCTGAAGCAAACGGAGAGAATGAACACCAAGTTCAACCCTGACAGCACAGTGAAGGCAGAAGATCATTTGGACAACTTCTACCTACAGATGCATACCCTTGAGGTACGGCATGACGACGTAGCTTGTATATTGTTCCCATGTACCTTGGATGGTCACGTAGCTACATGCTATCATAGCCTTCCACCAAACTCCATATAGAACTGGGGTGCATTCAAATGCATGTTCCTTGAAAATTTTTCTAATGACAGGATCGCAGCTATGTTAATGAAAGAATTGGGTAGCCTGAAGATGGAGGGGAAAGAAAAGGTAAAAGATTTCAACTAGAGGTTTACATGCATATTGAAAAAATTTGCGACAGACACCAAACTTCATGACTCCATCACTTTTGATTACTACACATCTGCACTTCTAACCAACATTGCAGAATTCGTCAAGCGAGTTGCGAAACAAACACTCTTGGAAAACTGCGAAGAGGTTATTGTTGTCGAAAAAGACCTACACACAATTAGACTCATCAAGGATGATGAACCAAAAAATGATTCCAAAGACACGAGTAGGAAGACCCAAGCGATGGTGAGAAAGGGTAGATACAAGGAAGCAAATGATATTGAAACCCTCACTCGCCTCGTCAAGAACTTAACAACTGAAGTGTCTAAGCTTAAACAACAGAAAACAGACACATTTGCAAGGAGATATCCACCTAGATAGAGACAGGGAAGTGACTCATCAGGAAACAACTAGTCCACTCAAGAAAATGCATTGAGCTCTATGTTCAATGTCGATAAGTGCGTAGATCCTAAGTTTTGTTCATTCCACGAAGAACATCACCCCAAGAACTTCTGTTCGGACTGGAAGAAAGTCGCAAACTCGGTATAAAGTCATACACTCAATGCAGAGAGCGGTATGCAGGAGCATCTGGATGACAAAGATTATGATGAAGGTATTGCACCTATTTAAGTATCAATTTCTAGGCATGTGGTGAATGCATATCAGTGCTCGCAAGCAGTGTCGAAGACAAACACCGAGAAGCATCCCCTAAGAAAAAATGACCGTTACAATCTTAGGAGTAAAGGGGCTCCCCCTACACTTGGGGAAATGCAAGAGAAGATCAAAATACTGATAAGGAAGGTTGATCCACTGGCCGCCCCAAAGTAGAAAACATAAAACAAGTCTGGGAAGACAGCGGCGGGCAAGAGTACTTCCATGAGCAGCAAACTACAAAACACTTCACCGGACAACATGAAAATATGTTCTACCCCGGAAACCTTGGTAAGTCTACCACCTCTCAACTACAACATTGTTGATGACAAGAAGAAAACTCGAGAAAACATCAATTTGTTCGAGTTGGCTAAGATCTAGAGTCAACGAAATATCCTGTTGTGCGCACTAAGACATATAGCAATAGATAGCACAACCTCTACCAGCAAGGGAGCAAGCACACCTCCTGGATCACTTTCCACTATGCTCAATACACTCCAGATGGAAGAAGCACACTCAGGTTGCCCCCATTCCTACTATCTTTTGAAATTTTCAACTACAATGTTCACAACTGCTTGGTTGATTCTGACGCGGTAGCAAACGTCATGCCACTCTCCATTGCTAAGAATATCAATGCACGATGGAGCGGAACATCTACAAGAATCATCTAACTTGATAGAACATCAGTACCTTCCATTGGTGAACTGGGAGACGTGATCATATTACTATCTCATAACAGTTGATTCCACCAATGCATCAACATAGTTGCTGTGGACATACCGGAAGCATATGGCCTGCTACTCAGCAGAGATTGGTCCAGAAAGTTAGTTGGATATTTTGCTACAGACTCTTCTCAAATGTGGCTTCCGTACAAGGGAAAATGTAACCAAATTCGGGTGTTATTCGAGAGGTATATGAAACACAATGTCACTCCCCATAACAGTGAGAATGGACCGTTGGCCTTCACAAAACTCATGTTTGGCAACTGCGTCCTGGCAGCATTGGAGTGTTATCCTTCACGGCTAGCTCCAACCTCATCAACGCAAAGTTGGGACTACTTCCTTTCCCAACTAATGGTAACGAAACTTGTACAGTTCATTTTTCCGATAGTAGTAGTAGTAGCATCAACAATAGCAACAGTACTAGCACGCCAAACGGTCCATGTATAGGCAAGCTATGGGCCATGAGTCCTGATGAATTAGAAACACATGATGGCTCAAGGACAGAGTGTACCTCAGTCATTCAAAACAACACAATGCATGATTATGAGCTCTATGAAGTTCGAAGGCATAAAAAATGATGCTGAGTATGAAGCACTCATGTTGAACACATAAAGGACCAACACTATGAATGAACAAAGCATCCTGGAAACCTACCATGATCCGAAGATGGCCAATCTTAGTACAAGCTACATATTGCAGCAGCGACGAATTGTTGACTGCTTGATCAAACAATACCGTGATTTTGTGCACACGAGTAGATGATGACCTGAGTACGCACTACACATGAGAAACCCAACATGATATTCCAGTTAAAGGATGAGACAAGCCATTGCAACAAAGAACAAGTAACACATACATGTTGTTTGAACTCCTTTCACCAAAAAAATTGACTAACATTTTAAGTGATTGGATTACTTGCAAAGTTCGTCATCATACTTGATTTCTAATTTAAATCATGTACGTAAGAATTCTGGAAAGCTCCGCTTACGCATTGACTTTAGAAATTTGAACCCATCCCGGAATAAAAAAAACTACCCCGTGCCATCATCTGAGCCCATGTTGCACGCAGTACCTGAAATAGTGGTGTTGTCTTCACTTGAAGGTCTTCTGGAATGCCACCAGGTTTTGGTAGCAGAGCCGGTGGACTTCCACTAGTCTTCAAGAAGCTTGGCCCACACACGTATCATTTACAATCACTAGGCAAGAGGACTGACAACCTTCCTGCCAATGGCCAAGATCTTAAACATTATTTTCAGTAGGTCAGACTGTGCCCGTGCCATGTACATAGTCTGCTTGCTACTTGTTGTTTTCATTTGGTTTGTTTGATTCTGCTTACTATTTTGTTTGTTTGATGTATTAATATTTTTGTTTCCGAAAATAAGTGTTGCAAACTACTACGTTCTGGCTTTTGAATAAGAGTATGTGGCTGAAATTTGAGGAAACTCGTGACACTGCAGCACTCAGCTAGTTTTGTGTCTACCTTCTTTGTGCTTGGTTGTAACTTTCAGCCGATGAAGTCCTGACGGAAAATACGAACCATCTACAAAGGAAATTTTGGTCCAATCGTGAACCTGTGTCCACACTAGGAAGCCCCGTGCGTGTAATCAACCTTTTTCTCTGTGTGCTCAATCTTGTGCAATTAGTAGAAACAGAGAAGGCAAAAATATAAACAAGCAAACCAATGTCAAAGGTCTTACATGCTTCTCTGAAGGAACAACCTCTTCTTCTCTCAATAAGTCGATGTCCCTCTTCCGCCCCAAAAATAAACAAGTGCCCATGTACAGTCCTCTTGAAAAATACAAAGGCAAAAGAAGAGAAAGGCTTCCTAAGCAAAGAGGTGAAGCATGCAACTCCACTAAGGTACTGACCAGGATCACTAGTAGTGGAGCAATGTGGGTGTTCCTACGTGACTCCATCGGGGTACTTTCCAAGCCTGCTGGCAGCAGAGCAACACCAGAGATGAAAACTTATGCTCTAAAAATCTTCAAGTTGTGAGCTAAACTACCCTTCCCAGATTCGAAACACTGAGATTGAAGCTAAACTTTTGATTGTGCTTGACTGAGTTGGAAAAGGGTGAACCATATATGTCCATGGGTAAGCAGGGAAACTGAAGTAACCCGCGCAACGATTCACTACTCCCCGAAATAACAAGGCCCTATGCTAGCAATGAACCAAAATAAAGAAGCTGGAGTTCTACCAGTGTGTTGCCAAGTGTTGTAGCGGCTACAACCACCCTCCAAAATTTTGGCTTGCACCGATTTCGGAGCCTCCCTTAAAGAGTTTCACTTGATGACTGCACACACTAAGGTTCACTCTGTGAGCTCGTGAGAGTCTTTACATCTTCCTTTCTTGGTTATTGCATTCAAGTCTCTGCATGCTGATGTCTAAGTCATGCTTGCGACCATGTTATGGTTATGCTCAAAGTGTTCACTTCGTATGTGCTTGTTGTGTTCACTATGAAAGCATCTACCATAGTCACACACAGAGTCACATTCACTGTCGCACAAGCGTCGTCTCAATCGATGAACGATCAATCATGAGTTTTGCGCTTGTCACTTGCACAACCGCTCAGTCATGTTGAACATGTGTGTCTGGATGTTTTGGGTCGTTTCGTCATTGATTCGTGTGAGTGTGTGTTTTCATGATCAGCTATGTATCTTTCAATTATTCACACACTTGGTCATTTTGGTTGAAATCCTGACAATGAGAATCCCCTCTGAAATCCAGACCATCACCCCGCTTTTGACTTGATCCACTGTCAACTAGAACAGTGTAGAAGCACCAAGCTAGTCTTTTCAGGTTGTGCTACCTGCAAGCAATCAAATCAACCTCCATGCTAACCACTCGGACATTCGGACCTAACAGTCACCCTAGGACTGAGTCCCTTCAAAAATTGCACAGAATCCACTGACCTCACTTCCTCAACTGACTGAGGAAATTGTGCAGACAGGCCAGATAGACACCAAGTGCTAGTCCCTGTCTCCTTAAGAAAATTGCGCAGTTTTCCCAGTGAGTCATCAGGATAGTCGACTGACTTCTTATCCAAGAAATTGCACAGTTTTCATGAGCAAGCCTTCTTCTGTCCAAAATTCTGCTCAATGCATAAATTGCGCAGAGATAATCAGCAAACCGGCTTCCCAGCTTCAATGCAATTTCCTTGCCAGCAACTCCTAGCAGCAGACTGCCAGTTCCCTTGAGGAATTGCATAGTTTTTTCTACCAGTGATTGACTAGCCAACTTCGAGTTCCCTCTAGGAATTTCCCAGTTTTGGTTGTTAGTGACCCCAACAGCCAACTGGTAGTTCCCTCTGGGAATTGCACAGTTTTGGCTGCCAGTCTCCCAAGCATTTCCCCCAAAAAACTGCGCAATCCCCACCTGCTGACCCTTCATGCAGCCCAGCTTGTTCCTCTGGAAAATTGTGCAAATCTGGTTGTCTAGCCCCCACTGACTACTCATTCTGAAAAATGCACAGAGCATGCTTACCGTTCCTTCTTGTAGCCCAGACTTTCCCTCCAAAAATTTGCGCAATATTGCCTCCCAGCCGAGCCAGACCTCGCATGCAGTCACTATCAACTCATATTGCCCATCTCCATCACTCAATGACTCTTGCATAGTTTTCATCAACAGTGCTCGGAGCCATCATCTCGCTTCACAACCTTGCTGCCTCTCCCGGTCACCTGCATCCGAAATGATCATGTGTGATGGTAGACTAGGAGTTTTTGGATTTGATGTCATCTTGTCATGAATGACTACAGGTATAGGTACACAAACAAACATGGAAAGACGATGAATGGGATGAAAGAAGGGAGCACATGTAGAAGGACACGTTCACCAACAGACAAATGAACAAAGCACACGAAGTGGACGAATGCAACGAACATGCACCTTCGTGAACAAATGAGCCTTTCAAGCCTTCTAGCATGCAAGCAAGGAACAACATGCTAAAGCTTCATCAAGCGAACCAAGTACCATCAAAGACTTCGTGCACTTTTCCATGCAAAGGTGAAGCTATGATACACCATGAAGACATCCATCACCCAATAGCATTGTAGTTCGACATGTACTCTAGCAGCAACGTGAATGTACCAACACTATCAAGTCAAGTCATGTCGAGTCATGTCATGAATCATGTCGCCCACATCTCCACTATGGGCTATGTTGTCAATCAATGTGATGTAACGTGGAAGTCTAAGAGACCCACTTGTTGAAAAAAGAGTCATGTAAGTCTAAATGTCAAGGAAGTCAAATGGTCATGAGGGTAGTCAAACAACCACAAGGGTTAGTTTCACCCTTGGCTATAAATACCCCCTCATTTGTACATGCCAAGGACTTTTCACCTCAGCTCCTCCCACATGGCCAAGAGAGTCTGTAATCTTTTCTTTGAGGAGTAAGTAGTGGCTCCAATGCCCCGCACTCGGGGTTAGTGATGTATGGTGTAACGATGTGTCTTGGAATTTCCGCTTAATTCAAAAGCTTGCTAACAAGCCAACACGTTTTCACACATGTATTTTATATGTTGTAAGGCTGACCTTTAACACTTGTGATGCATGTTGTTTTAACCTATGTTCTACATCTGAACTATTTCATTTGTTGTAATGCATAATCTATTAATGGAAATGTGTTGTATATGTTGTTAACATTGCCTTTCCCATGTAGACTTCTCTTCCAGAAATCAAATAGGCCTTTCACATTAAGCTTTTTGTAACAACCATTGCACTCGTTCAGACTTATCCGTGAGTGTTGTACGTGTTATCTTACCTTGTATGTTGTTCGTGTTGCATCCGTGTGGACTGCTCCTCCGGAAGTTGTGCATGTCCTATTGTGTTTTGTGTTCCTAGCCAAGTTGGGACTGATCCCATCCAACCTGGAACTCATTTTCACCCTCTCCCCCTTCACAGTGAAAGAGCCATTGACACAAGTACACTTACACTCACCAGGCATGCGAACTTCACTTCCTGAAGACAAAGCAGACCACTCTCCTATGCTGGCAAGCAAGAGTTGAGGAAAATCCTTAAGACAATGGCAATCGGGCCATCATATCGGATGGGGCACCGACACCAAATGGTGTGAGGTTTGGTTGGGACTTCATACCAGGGTGATCCCCTGAATGTTGGCGGGTCCAACACCATCAACACAACCTTTCTCATCAGCCTCTCGAGATCATGTTGATGATAAAACTTCAACTAGTGACAGTAAAGCCTATGGGAAAAAGGGAAAAGTCAAATTTCTCTGTAGCTTATGTGAAGGGAATCATCATATTCACATTTGTCCTTATATGTATGAATCCTCAAATGTATTGGATAACCTTATCGCTTCTCAACCTCGTCTTCTGACTGGTTATCAAAAGATTTCCCTTGATCCTCCACCAGTTGATCAAGTGGTTGATTGGAATTCATCTCTAATCAATCCCACTCTCTCTGAAAGTGAATCCCATGAGTCTATTTCTGACAAACCATTAGTCAAGAAAATGGTTGACCCGATTCCACTTTCAGTTGATCGTATCTATCCTATAGAGAGTGAAGTTCGTACTGCTCAAGTTCTTCTGGTTTCTTTAGATTCCGAAGAATTAGGGGGAAATACTCCTATTCAATGGTACAGGGGAGCAATCCTCCTATTCCCATGGTACAAGGAGGGATCCTCCTATTCCCGTAACACAACAGGGAAGTCCTCCCATTCCGATGGAATCCTATCCAAGTAGTTTATTCACTTTCTTTGATTGGAGTTGACTAGCAAGATATCGTCTTCCTTCCTATGTGCCCTTTCATATGATGGTATAGGCTTATAATATACCCGTACCTAGAATAATCATAAATAAAGGCGCATATGTTATTATTCTATCCTCAACTACTTGGCAAGCTTTAGGTTCTCCATCTCTTGTGCTCATTGCCCATAATTTGTTAGCTTTTAATAGAGGAACAAGTCAACCTTTTGGGAGGAATCACAAATGATGGTTGTCTAAGGCCCTTTTTATTTTAATTTACTCCTCGATCATGACTATGTTTATGTCAAGGGAGTTCTTGTCTCTTCTCTCTTTCGTGTGCTGTGTTTCCTGCATGAAGGAAAAATTGTGGCCATTGATCAACTTTCGTTCATTAGTCCTACTTGATTCCTGATCAACCATATTCCCTAAATGGTCCTTGCATGCAAGTGGAATCACCCCCACCATAAGTTAATTATGTGGCCACATGTTCCGTGCCCATGTCTATTGATGATCTAGTCAATGATACAATATGTCATGTATTGGGGCATTAGAACTTGATATTTCCATTAGATCCCTTGACATGTATCCCTTCCATAGAAATATTATCCCATCTGATGAGAACCTCTTGGAATCGACTACCTCTTATGGTCCATGATAAAGGTTCTTTGAGCAGGGTTCCTTTACTTGCGTCAAGCTCCTTAAAAAATGAATCAAGGTTCCCGAAGAAGAGTTCCTTTACCTGTGTTGATCTTGTTAAAAAATGAAACAAGGTGTCATGAACATGGTTATTTTCATGTGTCAAGCTCGTTAAAAAATTAAACAAATCCCCTTCCAATTTGATTCTTTGATTAGATCTCGTAAATTCCCAGTCGATTCTTTCACTTGATCTCGTAAGTGAACCTTCATTCCATCCAACTATTAGTAACCAATAGTCTACTTATGTGAATGAAATCAAACATGGGGGGCATGTACCTCGAACTGAGTCATTATGAGGGGGGGCATGAAAACTAATCTCAAGCATAGTTTGTTTCTATTTCAAGCTTTTGTAAAAATGAAACCAAATCCAAGCATAGTTTTTTCTCATGTTTCAAGCTTGTGAAAAATGAAATCATATTCAAGTATCCTCAAGCATAGTTTCTCATGTTTTAAGCTTCTGTAAAAATGAAACCATTCCCACATTACCTCTCGTGACTGCCATTTTTATTAGCCTGTTTTGATCCTTGGTTTTTCATTCCATCATCACCATCTCTTTGGCCATTCATACGCTTTCACTTTGTTGTTTTACCTTTGCATTGGGAACATCTGTGGTGGGTGGTATTATTATTCGACCTCTTGACCTTTACATGTTTTAAGTAGTTCCATCATCACTGGAACCAACTGCTACCCTTTTATACCACTCGTTCCTCCAGGAGGAGTCCTCTTCTATCTCTTTTCAGACTCTCAAAATATGAAAAGGGTGTCGAGCACTTGTCTTTTCAAACTCATAAAATTAAATGGAAAGACGTCTACATAGAATAAGTTTAACCCTTTTCCAGATTGAGATAGACTAGTGTATGAAAAAGGAATACCTTGGTCACACGTGGCTAAGAGGTTCTCTTGAATATTGTTTTCTACCTTTTCAGATTAGAGAGACTATCTATGAAAAGGGACTGCTGGAGTTTCCTTTTTTCCTCTTTTCCAAACTCTCTAAACATGAAAAATATGTCTAGTTACCCCTTCATTGGACTCGTAAAACTAAAACGAAGAAGGAATTGTCATCATGACGAGACCGAGCTACTCCTTCCTAGGGCTCGTTAAAAATACTAGGATGGATTCATCTAAAGGATGAACTTATACGACAAGCATATGTTATCCTCTTCAAGCTTGAGATAAAAAAATAATGAGGTACTCACTAGAAATAGTCAGGAAAAAAGGAAGTAAAAATGTCATGTATTTTGTATAAAGGAAGCATGTCACTCTTGAACATGACACTTATTTGTTGCTCATGTCGATTTTGGGTTATCCTCACTTCATCACTATCCTTTCTAGGATTTGGGAATCCATTTGCCTCTCATATGATTATATCCAATTGTCATCTTGACCTCTGATCCTATGTTGAGTCAAATGTTGCCAAAGTCCAGAGTTTTGTCACCAATATGTTCAAGAGAAGCCCCATCAGCACTTCAAACCACTTATACCTTGTTTGACTTTCCTGCAACAATCTTGAATTGCTCTTACCAACTCTACTAAATCCTATGTTTTGTGTCGATGATTTTGGAAACATTATGGCCCAACTTTGATGGATCACTTCTTGGCGACTCCAACTCATTATCCAAGAAGATGATCTAAAAACTCCCTTTTGGTACCTTGGATCTTGTCTGCCCCAATGGCAGGTTCTTCACATTTCACAATAGGTTCACATCAAAGGACTTTGATTGAATGATTTTGTGAGTCTTTGGTTTCAACTTCCTTGTTCACACTCATGGATTGTGTTGTTGTACCATGATAACCATTGTCATTATTGGTGGTTTCTCTTGTGCCTATTAACGGGTTACATAACTGACCGGTAATCAGGTGGTTTCTACCATGTTCAAATTCAACCCATTTATTCACATGGTTAGATTCATACTTTGGCTGGATCGGGATGGAGATGAAGACCTTGAGTTTCATTTGATAAATCCAGGCTATGCGGAGTTATTAAGTATTCATGATTGTACACATTATCCGTTCTATTCAGATGGTTGTGTCCATTTTGTGGATCTATGCACGTGAGCCTTTCCAGTCAGATGGTTGCGTCCATGTTGTGGATATATGTATTGTTAGATTCTTACACTTTGAACATACTTACATTAGAGATGCCAGCTATATTGTATTATGTTTGATTTGCAGGTCTCCTAACGGTGGTTCTCCAAAGTCCTTGCCTTGATTTGTAAATAATTTCATACATCACTTCCCATTCTGACTTCATGCTTTAGGTGGAATCTATTATATAGTAGTCTCACTCCTAGTCTCATATCCTAAGTGTCGTACTTTGTGTCTTTAATGTCGCAAGTGTCACAAAGTGACAAAAGCTGTCAAAAACAATGTATTCACCGTGAAACATGTTCAGAAGTATCCCTGAAGGAAGAAGAATACTTTCCTTGAACAAATTATGAAGAACTTGTCCAAAATCTTGTTTTACAAGCCCAACGCTACTTTTAGCACACAAACCCACATTGGTAACCTTTTGTCTAACTAGTGACTAGCACTGGCAACGTACCTTTTGATAGGAAAATCCACGATAGCCTTCTTTAGGAAGTTTTTCATAAAATGGAGGAGAAACTTCTCCTACTAGAAGCCTCGAGAATGGTGAGTTGGTTGCAGTTGAATGAGGATTAGAGTGAGACCTCCCATTCCTAGTTCTTGATCCTACCTTCATGGATATTCCCCTAAATGTGGAACCTCTCCCTCCTTTTATGGATCCTATAAATCAAACCCATACCATCTACTTTTGGTTAGTTGTTGGTTCGTTATTGCTTGGTTGCCCTCCTATACTAAAATTATGCCTAAATGCTACCCATTTTGCTAAGGAGAAAGGAGTGCTTGAAGGTCTTGGCTAGGACTTGGAAACTCGTCCAAAGGAGGATTCTAACATCAAGGCTTAAGTGGTTGTATGCTTCCCTTACTTTCTATTAATAATACATTATGTGTTTTCTTTCCATCAGTGTGTAAATCATTACTTATTTAGTGTGATACTCCTTGATTTGTCACATAGTTTATATTAGAATGAATTATGTTATGTATGCCTTTGTAATCTTTGTTTGATCTTCCTTGTAGGTATTCATCCACAACGACATAGAGAGGATTGAACTTGGAACAAGACGATCGAGAATGCCACCAAAGGGCATTAACATCAGAGTGAGGTAGGTCATCTATCTTCCTTTGTATTTTATGATATAAACTAGGAAAGTTGCACATATTTGTCTAGTTTGTTGCTAGATCCTCCCATAGTACTAGATGGATCATTTCTGTCCACAGAAAGGATTGTATTCACAAAAATAACACATCGATGACGATAATATATGACCTACCCCTATATGCCAAGTTTAGAGAAATGTACCTAAGGTCTAATGGATGTCGCAATAGAAGCACCACCCTATCCTATCAAAACCATCCAGAAAGACTAGACCCATGGTGAAATCACATAATGAAATAAATAAACATGGAGGTGGTAAAAACAAGATCATGTGTTTTTTTATTTTCTGAATTTTATATTTATTTATTTTTGGATTTTTGGCATAAATAAGGCATGACAACTACTCGCATCACACACCAAATCAAAAAAGTGATAAAACATCACATTCCTATGTACAATATGTACAAGTACAACTCAATCCAAATTAATCATGAGAAATAACTCGATAATGCAATTCCACCCTTTTATCATGGGATAAATCTCACATAAGTAAAATAAAAGGTAAAAGGGATGCATTTTAGCCAAACAATTGAGGTAAGTTGATATTGGGTTTCTCTCACTATAATGGAGTGGAAAATAGGGTTATAACAACATGTCCTAAGTAATCTACCTATGTCTGAAAGAAACTGCATGTACTAGGCTAGGCATACAATTGAAGCTCTCTTAGCAATCTCAATACTACTGCTAAGTGTTCGACATGCTCTTCCTCATTCTTGGAATATATCAATATATCATTAATAAATACAATAACAAACCTTTTTAGATAAGGACGCAATAGACTATTCATCAAGCACATAAAAGTAACTAGAAAATTATTCAAACCAAAAGGAACTACAACAAACTCATAATGCCCATACATGGTCTGGAAAGTAGCCTTGTATATGTCCTCTTATTTAATGCATACCTAATGATATCCAAATATCAATTCAATCTTCAAGAACACAATTTCTCCCTTCAAATGATCAAACAAGTCATCGATCCTCACCAATGGATATATGTTCTTGATAGTCACCTTGTTCAAAATCCTGTAATCAATGCACAACCTGAGTGTACCATCCTTCTTCTTCAAAAACAACATAGGTGCACCCCAAGGTGATACACTTGGCCTAATGTATCCTTTTTCAAGGATTTCCTTCAACAGCAACTTCAATTACATCATCTAGTGTGCTTATCTTGTATGGTGCCCTTGATGTTGGTATTGCCCCTGGTACCAACTCAATGGAAACTTCCACTTCCTTGTGAGGCGGAAACTCTGAAATATCTATTGGTAACACATCCTGAAATTTCTATAAAACTGGATACCTCCTTAAGACATCCACATACTCAAATTCCTTACCTTAATCACTAGAAATATGCACTATGAATAACAAACACCCTTTCCTGTGACTATGCTTTGCTTGCATAGTTGTAACCATCCTTACTTATGTTGGTGTCGTTTTACCCTACAAGATTCTTCGTTCCCCATTGTCAGCCAAGCACTCAATGGCATTTTCATAACAATACATATTGGTCCTATGAAGATACAACCAGTCCATATCCAACAACATATTGTATGATCCTAATGGAAGCACATTCAAATTCATTGACATAGTCATACCATTCAATTCAAATGCACAAGCTCTTACCTAGTGATGAACTCTTTTCTTAGTACCTATAGCCAACTACATTGACCAAGACTCTGCAAGCACTTCTTTATTCAAAGCACACTTATCCACTAGGTTAGGATTAAAATAGCTATAGTTAGATCCAGGGTCAATCAAAATAGAAACAACCTGATCACAAAGCTTACCTTCCATATCAATAATAGACACCTGGAGATTTTCATTCCTATTATCCAACTCTGCATAAATTCAAGGAATACTCTATCCAACATTGACCACTGTCTATACCTCTTGAGTACTGTAGATATTCGTTCTACCATCCTGATGTTGTGGACAGTCTCTCTTGTGATTCTCTCCTCCACAGGTCCAACATTGCAAGGGCTTCCTACCATCACCCTTATTCTGCTCCTCAGGCCAAAATCTTTGTTCTCTATTAGATGCATTGAACTTCTTAAGAGGTGTTGCATTCTCTTTGTTACCTGTTTCCTAAGGTCTTGTGCGCTTCTTATCCCATTTTCCCTTATTCTTCTCCTTACCTTTCCAATCTTGATTAGTTTCATATATGCACCTTGATTTCTCATAACAATGCTTTAGCTTCTTGATGGCTTCCTCCAATGATCTAGGCTCATCAAACTCAATCTTGTCTTTAAATTCTATCAGCAACCCACTCATGAATCTCTGAATCTTCACTTTCTCCTCCTTAAGATAAGGCACATACCTCAGTAACTCCAAGAATCTGCTAGTGTAGTCCTCATCGGTCATAGATCCCATTTTTAGCTCATAGAAATATTTTTCCCTGTCATCATAGTATCTCTTTGATAGATACTTCTTCCTGCATAGTCCCTTGAACTCACTCCAAGTCAATTCATCTTCATTAATACCTCTGAAATTCTTCATGTCTTCCCACCAAATGTTTGCTTTGCCTTTAAGGTTGAATGTAGTTATTCTAGCCTTCATGTTCTCTGAGTAATCATGCATCTGAAAGAACTTGTTCACCCCAAGCAACCATGCTCCGGAATCTTGTAACTTCTTCATCTCTCCATAAAGTGTAGGTGGCTTTTCTTTCTTGAACTCATCTGAAAAGTATCCCCTATCCCCTATCTGAACTAGAACTAGAGTAAATCTCATGTCCACTACCTCGTCTATCAGGTGTATCCAAGAATCTGCCATCTTTGGCCGTTTCATCTCTATCCAACCTATGCCCACTATGTGACCTGCTACCATATACTCCATTGGTCATATCCTCCTATCCATGACTGATTCCAAGTGGTGCTTGTCTTTGCAAGTCTGACAAGCTCTGAAGGATAAATGCATTAACTTCTGGTTGTTTCTCTTGTGCCCTAGCAAGTATCTCTTGTGATTGAATGATTTGGTCATTATCTTCTTTGCAACTTCTTATCTCTTCCTTCAAACTTATCAAAGTGTCTACTATGTCAGGAGAGTAATCATCACTAGGTTTCTCATCTGATCTATAGGGAGAACCTTGTGAAATGTAGTCTACCATCTTGCTAGTAATCTTTTTTCTTCTCTTGCTACAAGGTATATCATGTTAGCTAAACCAAATCATAAACAAACCAACGTACCTCAATTTAGTTCAAGCAAGGATATCTCGTCTGCAATATCAACCATATTAATAAAATATATGTATAATCATAATTGTCATAGTATAGAGACATCATCTCAATCATTATCCCAGTTACCATGCATGATTCTACAACTACAACATCGACTAGGTACCATGCATGCATAAAAAACATATGTATGACACACATGCATAAACAATACATATAAACATTGACATGCATTCATGACGAACACATCTCGACAACAACCTCATCCACTTATAAATGACAATACAAAGACAACAATGACTCTTACCATGCATACATAACGAACACATAGACCACAAACATAATGAACATATCTGCAACAAACATGTACACATGACAACACATTCATCCTAGGAGAAAGAAAACTAGACATACCCAAGGAGAATGAAACCATGCTATGATACCACTTTGTAAAACCCTCCTCCCACATTTACCCAAGCTAACCGGTCCACCGAGGTAGACATGTGATGAAGAGTTACTATGATATGATTCAATTCCCCATGTGTAGTTAAGGAAGTGGAACTGACAAGACAAGACCAACCTGACCTTCCTCATGAGCTATAGAACCTTTAGGAGACAACCAACCCTTCTGGGAGCCTAACCCATGAGAAAACTTAATGTTTTACTAATTTGGACCCCCAGTCACTCCCACTACAAGGCATCCATGCGAATGAGACCCTCTAGTCCCTCCCACAACAAGGAATCCATACGATTGTGGCCTTTTTAAAGTAGTTTCATGCCAGCAATCCCGAATTCTAAGTCAAATTTTCAGGGCTAGGACTCAGACCTCTTCCTAGAACTTCATGAGACTTCCAAAAATGATAAATGACATTGAAACAAGGCTACTAATGCAAAAACTTGTACAAGGACTTAACCAAACCCCTACTAGCCATGACAGGCATTTCGTCAAATAGATCATGAACATGTAATCTACAGGTCATAATAATGGATCTAAACATAGGGATCTCATACTTATCTGAGAATCGTCAAGGGGGACCGATGTCTCCTCGCAATAGCTACAGTGTTATCTATTAGGTCATTCATTCATTAAAATTTCATATCTAACCAAAACATGATGAGAGCCATACATCAAGACTGTCATAAAACATGATTATAACCAGTAAATAACCATACATATATCAACGATGAAACAACCATTAAAGACACATAATGATAAGTATATTTACTTATGAAATACCGAAGGAAAAGAAGCTCTTATTAACATATGAAAATCCAACCAAGTTAGGGACTTCCACGTACTAGCCGACCATAGATTGAGCTAAACTAAATCTCTCTTTCCGCCAATCACCCCTATGGCATATTCCAAGCATGAATGTTGGATCCTATGGAATAAACCAAGAAAACCAAACCAAGGCTTTTAAAGGCCAAACCATCTCAACCCTCAACTAGTGATTCCACCTCACTATCGAACATCACTAACCATCACCAACCCAATCTCTACATAAGTTGTCTATGGATCCAGATATTTTTTTTCAAACAAGGCTTCCAAGACTAGTAACTCAACCCACAACTGTTGTCAGGCTTTAGAGCATTTTTCAAACCAAGGATTCTAGAACTAGTAACTCAAACCACCAAGGGCTCCAAAGCGTTTGTCCAGCCAAGGCTTCTAGGACTAGTATCTCAACCTAAGCACTGGGCCTCTAGAGCATTTGTACGACCAAGGATCCAAGAACTAATAACTCAACCCACAGACATAAGGAACATGAGCACCAACTAGAAATCAAAAGTAAACCCCACAACACCATGGCTATCCAGGAAATGGAAAGGTTAGGAAAAACCACTGTCAATCCAGGAAAACCTCCATGCTAATTATAGATCATAACCAAGAAACCACATGCATGCCAAAACTAGCAAGTAAATCATACATGCAACTTAGTACCTGCAAGAAAAACCTATTGTAGTTGTTGATCTTTTCGTTCCCTTGCACTTTCATACTCTTACTTTTCCTTCTTTCTCCAAATCCCAAGTGTTCCACACTCCTCCATGAGTGCTCCAAGAAAACCCTAAGTGTGCAAGAGTATGAGAGAGAGAATATAATGTGATCTCCAAGATAAAACTGACAAAATGTTACACTGACAAAAGTTGTTTCCCAATCCTCAAAAGACGTTTTATCATTGAGGCCTCTATTTTCTTCATTTTCCATTATTTTCCTTCAATTTACTCCTCACATGCAACTTATTACCTTTCACCTTCCTTTTCTCCTATTTTCCATTATTTTCATAAATAAAATTCCAATTAATGCCTCATTCCTTTCCATAGCCATTTATTAATAACAAGTGATCCCCGTCTCTCTTTTTTTACCCAACATTCATCTTGGAATATGTGTCCCATGATCTTGGTTATTATTTTTCCTTTCTTAACTTTATTACATGGGTTTTTGATTAGGGTTGTTACACCTTGCATCTGTATCCTGAGGTTTTCCTTTCTTCTTAGCCCACTTTCGTTTATTCTTCTCATTAAATTTCCAATCCTGCTTAGACTTAGTCTTACGCTTCAATTTCTGATAACAATGTTTCAACTTTCTGATGGCGTCCTCCAATGATATAGGTTCATCAAACTCAGTTCTGTCTTTGAATTACACCAAAAACCCATTGATGAATATTTGAATCTTTTCTTTCTTCTCCTTAAGATAAGGTGCATATCTCAACAACTCCAAGAATTTGCTAGTATACTCCTCATTTGTTATATATGACATCTTCAACTCACAGAAATATGTTTCCCTGTCATCATAATATCTTTTAGATAGATACTTCTTCCTGAAAAGTCTCTCAAACTCACTAGAATTCAACTCCTCTTCCCAAATTCCTTTCACATTCTTCACATATTCTCACCAAATGTCTGTTTTTCCTTTAAGACTGAATGTAGTTATCTTGGATTTCATATTTTTTGAATAATCATGCAATCTAAAGAACTTATTAGTCCCAAGTGTTGTAGCTCCCAGAGACAGCCTTGGATTGCTTACAAGACTAGTTCCTGGGCACATCTAAATTGGTGTGTCTCAAATGATTTACAGGAAACTAGAGACATCGCTTATGTTCTATAGATACATATATACATAGGAAATGGATTGGTTCATTTATCCAAAGAAATAAAACATGCATTTCTAGTACTTCTTCACATACTCAGATCTCAGAAATAAGCATGGAAATAGTGGAGACCGAGTGTTTCAAGGTCTTACAACTTAATAATCTTTTGTAGAGTAGATGAGAGAGGACCAAGAGGAGGAGAAACTCATCACATAGAGCATAAGGCTTCAAGAATTCTACACTTAACACATAGAGCTTGAGGCATTAAGGATTTCTATAAGTATTTGAGTTACAAGTAGAAATGATGAATGAAAGAGGAGTTGAAAGCTATGATTCATTGTAGAATTGAGGCTTCTATGATCAGTCATATTTATAAGAAGAGCTTCAGCTAAATCACATGAAAAAGACATTTGTCGACGCGTTTCGAACCAACTAGTGTGGTTCATCGTCACGACAAGTTGAAGAAACAGATCTGGCCCAACAAGTTAAATAGACTGAGCAGAGACTCCAACGGCTACAAAACGGCTATTTTTGACTCTAGGACCACATAACGGCTATTTTTGACTCTAGGACCCAGGCTAAAGTTATATTAATAAATTTAATATTATTATTATTTTTATAATATTAAGATTAATACTATATTATTTTATTTCTAGAATTAAACAA
>APFE030269635.1:0-17834 GCA_000404065.3 Pinus taeda | reverse complement strand
ATTAAATTATTTAATAAACATTCTCATTTACTCATCAAAATTTCCCATTAAGATCAATTTTATTAATTAGTAAATTTAATAATTTTATCAACACTATGTTACTTCAATAGTAATTAGTATAATCATATAAGCAAAATAAAAAACCTTTAATAAATAATTCATATATAGTTAGTTAATAATTTAATAACTTATTACCATTAACATTATATATTTATTCATTTATTCGTATTTAATCCTAACATCCTATTATTATTATTTATGGAATAAGAATAGATTTTATTTATGTAACCTATTTATTTCTTTAAAAGAATTCATTCACACAAATATTAATTTTCAATAACCATTAGTTTTATTCTAACGTTATTTATTTAAATAAATTACTTATGATACTATTCAAAAGTACCTAATTTTGTTTAATTCAAGAAATAAAATAATATATTATTAATCTTAATATTAAAAAAAAAAAATAATAATAATAATAATATTAAATATATTGATATAACTTCAGCCTGGGTCCTAGAGTCAAAAATAGCCGTTAAGTGGTCCTAGAGTCAATAATAGCCGTTAAGTGGTCCTAGAGTCAATAATAGCCGTTATGTAGCCGTTGGAGTCTCTGCTCAGTCTATTTAACTTGCTAGGCCTGATCTGTTTCTTCAACTTGTCCTGACGATGAACCACACTAGTTGGTTCGAAACGCGTCGACAAATGTCTTTTTCATGTGATTTACGTTGAAGCTCTTCTTATAGCTATGATTCATGTGTTGCAGATTTAAAGATCTAATTTCAATAGTCCACACAGGCATATACATAAACAATGTTGAGACAAATGAATCTATGAAACTGTTACAGGCATTTGAAATAACATGTAGACACTAATGAATCTATGAGGGAGCTTGAAATATATCTAGAAACTATAATTGCATGAATTGAGGGAAGAAGCATGAATATAAAAATGAGTTTGACAAGGGGAAAACATACTGTAATACTTGAAGAGGGAATCACCATTGTTTCCTTGATATTCAAAAAAGATATGTATTACAAAGAGATATAGTCTGAAAATAGCATGTAGTGTTTTCTCTAGAATTTTGGAACCTTTTCTAAGTCTTACTTTCCCCTATTTATCTGGATAGGGGAGCAAAGACCTCATTACAACAAAAATATCTATGGTCTCTATTCAGTTGTCAAGTCGACTAGTTGTATCAGTCATGAATGGATCTATGGCCCAAAAATATTACAAAATTAAAAGCCTCATTGAAAGGAAGGCATGTTACAGGACATCAAAATAAATATCAGTCAGAGAGAAGCATTAAACTGTCTTAGTGCCCATCCCAGTCATAGCTTCTATTACAGATTGCAGTTGGCTCACTGTATGGCCTTTCGTACCTCTTAGTTGGCTCCCATCACTTCTTCTTTTACTACTTGAAGGCCTTCCTATGTGGAGTAGGGGTTGGTTCACTTGTAAGTGCTTGTATTTGTAGTCCTTTTCTCTGTAGAGAGATGAGGCTCCATACAAAGCCATTAATCTTTATTATTCCAATGTATTGGTCCATCACTGCATCATGCTCCATTTAAGTCTTCTAGATGCGGCACATCTACCCATAAAATCTCTGTACTACACTATCGGTGCCTTGAGGTAGTGGGTGATATGCATTCCAGTGTAACAATGCAGTCTCGTAGGCGTGGGCATTTTTTCTCTAAAACGGGGGAAACAGACATTTTTTATTTCCCCCTTAGCCCCCTTTGTTATAGCCCCTCATGTGGATTTCCTCATATGACTGGGGGTTGGAACTAGGGGCTTAGCCCTTAGGCACTAAGGCCTTCAAACCCATGTCTAGGAGTCGTTTCCTTTATATCATAGAATCCTACATATCAACGCTTTCCCATGCTTTACCGTGCTTTACTTTTTTCCTTAGCATGGGTCGACCGTCTGGACGCAAGATCCTTCTGAGGTGGAATCATTAAATCATATCACATCTGGGAGCGTTTCCCACATATCTTAATCGCACTGCTGGAGAGGGGGGCCTTTTAGATTTTTCCTTAGCACGGGACAACAGTCCGAACATGAGATCCTTATAGATCATGTCGTAATAGCTTATCACATCCGAGGAGGATTCCCGCATATCGCAATCACAGGAACCATTATTTTTTTCTTTTCCCCTTAACAATTGTGATCGCTAATCTATGGGGTGATGTCATCACTGCCACGTGTGACCCTGTGAATGGTGACACATGGCACCTAGAAATGGCCCCATTTTACCCCTGAAAATGTTGAAACTGGGTGACACGTGTCATCTGTCATGTCATCATCCATACTTCCACGTTAGTGATGATGTCAACTACCATGTCTGCTTTGGAGACCAATCATAGGCTGCCGTGTGGCCCCTGGAGGAGAGAGAAAAAGGCCTGCCCAGCCTTGTTTTTGAAGGAATTTCCTTTATTAGAAAATTTTGGTCCTCCTCGGCGATTTTGCACTAAATCGCAATAACAACCCCCGCACAGTCTTTCAAGTTTGGAACCTGCCGATACGCATATCTTGCAGGGTCGCGGGACTACTAAGATGCAGGACTACAAGGCTTCCGAGATGTGGGAAACTGCCACGTGGAGGAGAGAGAAGAGGGGCCACCCACTCCTATTTTGTTCTGCATTCCCTTTGTTTAACTTTTTATGCCTCCCCCAGTGATGTTACCTTATACCGTAGAATCGACCCTCGCAAGATTTGGAGTCTTCTGTGACTATGGGAGTATTGTGACAGCCGATTTGCGGGATGTGGGATTGCACTCATACTTAGCCATTTTATTTTTTTTCGAGGCTTTCCAAGGAAATCCTCAACAAGCTCTAACTTCCAATCCAGGAGTCCTTTTTTGGACGTCTATATACCATTGGAAAGCTCTTTCTGAGCACTAGGCACTAGATGGGTTCTAGTCAAGCTCTAAGATATTTTGTGGCTTGGAAAAGTTGCTCCAAACTTCACCACTCCTGGGAAACCTTGACCAATTGAAGCCCACAATTTAGTGAGTGACAACACCAAGCAACCAAGATTTTGCATCTTTTGACTTCTTCATTTCCCCATCAAATGTATCAAGATTTAATTTCTTTAACCCCTCCCGAAATTACTTCTTCTCACTTCTCCTATACAGATAGTGGTAGTGATGATGATGTTGTCTCCTTGAACTAGAACTACAATAGAATCCACAGTCATTACCCCTCCTATTAGATGTATATAAAAACTTACAGTCTCTGACTGTATCATCCTTGTCAAACTTGTATCCTAATTGAGACCTACACCTAAGTTGTCCATGTCTCTCCAAATATGATAGACTCTAAAGGATGACTGCATTAACATCTGCTTTCTTTTCTTGTGCCCTAGCAATTCTTTCCTGTGACTGAACGATCTTGTCATTATCTACCTTACAACTCTTGATATCTACTTTCAAACTTCTCAATGTATCTGCTATGTCAGGGGAGTACTCATCAATATTTCTATTTTCTATCATCTGATTGTGTTATTTTTTGTGGTATCTCTGGCATATTTCGCACTTTTGATATTTTTTGCATGTTGTTGGCAGAAAAATAATGGATGGGTTGAGACCCTTGGTTCATGTAATGATCCTTAATAGGAATACAAATGATAACAAGAAAATAATACATGAAACAAATTACAAAAACGAAATATTCAGTAAACACCCATATAAAAGTTGCAAATGGAGAACTTCTGAGCAATTTTATTATATTTATGCAAGTCAAATACAATAGATGATCGAATGGTGCACCAGGGCTTGTCTAAAATGACAAGTAGGACCAAACCCAGGTAGTAAAATGGTTGAGCTGAAGGCTGCCCAGCTGCTGCACCAAGCTGCACTGCGCTGCCTAGAAGCCACTGATTTTCTGAAGTTCAAATGGCTGGAAGGTGCACCAAAACTACCTAGAAATTTATATTCTTTTAACCTCAGACTCCTTGGCCAAAACCCACAAAAACACAAAAATGGTTTGGCCCAATTTGGACTTCCCAAAATCAACCCCTAAAGGCACTATTCAATCCCCAACAATTCTACAATGTCTGCTGCAAAGATACGACTTAAAACCCCACCTCCAGTACTCATAAAATTATGAAACTTTATACTTGGGATCCTTGTCAAAAACCAAAAATAGCCCAGAAAGGATTTTGGTTGCTTTATACTTCTTATTTTTGACCCCCTTGGAGCCTCACCTCAGCTCTAGGTGCTAATTTTGACTTGCTGGAAACTGTCTATAAATCCACCTGAAAACTTCTCCAAAATGTTGATTTCACCCATGCTATCCAATCCCTGACTCCCTGGATGATCTCTTGGCCCAACTCAGTTGCTCCCAAGTACCACAAAAATCTGTTGTGTGGCCTCTGCGTTGTCCCCCATCCCAACTATTTGAATTGTTGGAATGCTGGCTTAGCTGGCTATAAAACCAAGCACGAACACTAGTCTAATGCTGCTACCTGATCTCCCCAACTCCCAGACAAGCAATCAGCTCTCTTCTTGCCTCAATCTCCCTCCATGTGTTTCCTGGCTGCCCAAAAATATGCACTCCTTGCTCTGCGCTGGTTGGTGGTGCTATGTCACTGCCCCGGAACTCCTGAAATCCTTGTAGAAATACCTCTCTAGGTGGGCATGGATGGTGTAGAAATTTTGAATAATTTAACACATATTCAACAGAGATTATCCTGATCATGTACTATTGCGGAAAACATACACAATACATAAGCTCCTCTATGTTGATCATCAATATAGCAGCATCAATAACAAAAAAACATCAAGAGCATTCACACATTAACACAGTATGTATCCTGGGGAAAGCATCTCGCTAAAAACCCCAACTATCTGTATATTAATGATTGAGTCATGTAACATTACACAGCATAATACTTCTCACAAGTATCTCCACCTCTGTTACACACAATACAGCACAGATCTGATCTCCAAATCTCTTCCACTGCTTGCCTGCCTCCACTGCGCAATCCTGCATGAGAATACTGATGAGAATGGCTCACCAAACTCGTTTTCTACCTGCAAAATAGTCACTCACACTTTTTGGACGTGAGCATAAGCTAAAATGTGGGCAAATATGTGGGCAAACTCAATCCCTTGATTGAAGATCTGGTGCCCAACTATAGTCACAACTGATAGCAATCTGATTCTCTACCACCTGTCCCTGTTGAACTGAACATGCACTGACATGCAACTGAGTTAACTGATGTATTCATTAGTTGTATTATGAGTTAATAACTTGTGAATTAATTAATAACTAATTCACCCACTCATCTCTAGTCTATTTGCCAGTTAGACTAAATACAACCAGTTTAACCAAGTTAAACTGAACACAACTCCATCAACTCCACAATCAACTCCACCAAACTCAACTGATTGAGTTCTAACTGAAGTCATGCATGCAACAACTCAACTGACCAACAAAGAAAACATATTTCCTTCTAAAAGCTGCATGTGCCACATTTGTAGCTCAAACTGAAGTGCTCCAAGAGAATAAGATAAAGTTTATAGTCTAAATATTATTATAAGTTAATAATATTTGACTGCACTATAATTAGACTTGATAATGTCACCGCTATTGTCTAAAAATAGAAGTCCATCTCTTTTTGCCAACTTTACCAATCATCCATAAACAGCATCCTGCAACTCATAGACATGATCCATATGTCTACAAATAGACATAGTCTAAAAATAGACTTTGTGCCATAATTTGCCTGCAGGCCCACTTAGTGAAGGCGACTCTTTTCACTAAGCTCCATCATCTTGTTGCAATCTCAACACAGGCATGGTGGTGGAAATCGCTATGGAAACTAAAATGCCCTGCAAATTCAAGACTATTTTTCTGGTGCCTCCTCAGAAATAAGGTGCTAACATGGAATAACCTTCAAAAAAGAAACAAACATGGTCTAGATTGGTGTATGTTATGCAAAAACTCTGAAGAATCAATAAACCATATGTTCTTAAGCTCCCATTCATCTTTAAAATTTGGGAGGCCACTTTGAGACTTTTGGGACTTAGTATGAACTGGAGAGATGCAAACATTATTGAGGCTTGGCAAAATTCGTGGAACTCGGTGCAAGATGAAATTTTGAGAAATGTCTCACAAATAATCACATGGGGTATATGGTTGGCAAGAAACAAAGGCATTTTTTGTGAAATTCCTTCATCTCCCTCCCTTATAACTATTGAGTGTGATGCAATTTTCTCTTTACTCCAACCTCATCAACAATCCCATCTCCTCGAATTATTAGAGAGGAAAAAATAAACCCACAGATCCCATGGGATTATTTTGATGGAGCGTCTGATGCACAAAACATATGTGGGTTGGGTTTGGTTATACACATCAATAGACAAAGGAACCTAAAAGCTTTAGTTGGCTTTGGAACTGGAACAGACAACTTTGCATAACTCCTCTCTTTGAAATTATTATTATGTTGGATTTGGGAAATTGGAATTGAGATAGTACAAATTTGTGTTGATTCCTTAAATGTCACAAATTGGTTTAATGAATTACAGAGGTGTCAAAATCACACTTTGCTTCCATTCATTGAAGAAATTTTACAAATAAAATAGGATTTTGATTAAATTTATGTTTTCCACATATACAGGGGACGAAACTCTGAGGGATATATCCTTTCTAAGGAGGGTCTATAACAAGATTTTGGCAGATGGCATATAAGAGATAAATAAGAAGGGAGGATCCAGGGATCAGATCAGCTGTCGTACATTGGATGATGGATTTTCCTTTGTATGCTTTTCTTACACTATATAGACAGTTTTCTCTTCGGTTTGTCTATTTTTAATGCATCTTTATCATTTTTTATCTTTACATGTGTTAAGATTTTCTACTGATGCAACTTTATCAGTTTTTATCTTTACATGTGTTAATGTTTTCTACTGATGCACCTTTATCAATTTTTATCTTTACATGTGTTAAGATTTTTTTACTGATACAGCTAGTTTCTATTTTGGATCTGATATGCCACAGTTCTTAAACATTTGAATTGTTAAACACACATGGGAGCAAGAACAATATGAAAGATAAACATGAGAATACCATTATTATTAACAAGAGATATACATTTTTAGTACATTATGTGACCGTTGGGTTTCACATCCCAAGGTCTCTTGGACTCCTTTTCTCCATTCGGCTTCCACACTAACCCATTGAGGATTAGGTGCCCTACATTCCCCCCCTTAATCCGAAGGGTTATGTATGAGTCCAAGAAGAGAGTTGTAATACAAAATGTGCAAATATGCATGGCAACACTAGGTTGAATGTGCTCTATGAAATGTTGGTATATACAGAGATGATACGGTTTGTCGCTGTGTTTAGGGATGACCACAAAACACTGGACGCTTAGTGCAAGGTCCCACAGAACTCTTTCCACAACTAGCAGAAGCTGAAGTCTTTCTGCTAGAAGGAAGTGTTCCATTGTTTTGAAAGAGGGAAACATTCAACAAAAGAAGGTCTCACCCCGCATAAAGGGAGAAACATTCAAACCTGAAAAAGAAGTCACAACTGTGATGGTTTAAGGATGACCAACACTCTGGAATGCTTAATGCAATTTCCTGGACTCTTCCAAATGGCAAAGAAGCTGGAGTCTTCGCTAGACGAATTGTTCTCAATTTTCCTGGAATTTTCCGAAACTGGCAAGAAGCTGAAGTCTTCTGCTAGAGGAAGTGTCCCAGAATGGGTCCAAGCTGAAGGCATGTTTCACGGGCATCTTGTTCTGGTCTACAACACTGACTGGTGTGCAGGTTGTGGCTCAGGCTCGCTGTTGATGTGGCTTTTGAAGCTTGTAATGACACATTTCCCCCCCTGTCAGATACAAGGTGAGATGAGGAGAAAACTCCACTGGCAAGACTGTTCAATACTCTGGAACAAGTTCTGACATGTGATTGGAATATCTTCTTGGCTGTTGATGCCCATTGCCAAGAAGCGATCCATCCAAGGTGAATCTTTGTTCTTGTAGGACATTTGTTTCTGAATCATCTATGTGAAGAATGACTGGTTTTATGACAGTACTTACATGGATGAAGATCAAAATAGTGATCTTTTAGATGGCCAACTCGATCACAGTGTTGGCATTTCACATTCTGTTGTTGTTGTTGTTCCTGTGGAAGAGGGGCAGAGTCTGGAACAGCTAGAGATGAACTGTCATGAGGAGCAGGTGAACTGTCATGAATAAATCCAGCACTCTGAAACTGAATGGGCTTTGAGTAGTCTGGAATATGAAAGGACAAGTCCTTGTCATATCCAAGACCAGTTATGTGCTTGTTGTGGACAAGCTGTTCCGAAGGTCTGATGATGGGCTTGGGAAGTGCAGACTGAGTTTCTACATCTTCATGTACAACTACAGCTTTATTGGGCACTGGCTCTGAATGAACTTCAACAATATTGTCTTGTTGTTTATGGGAGTCTGCTTCATTGTTCTGAACAGAAACAGGTTTAGAATGACTCCTCCGTTTTAATTCTTCTTGTTGTAGCTGAGATTCAAGCTGCAAAAAATCAATCTTTTCCTGTGCATTTTGTAGACATGTTTGAATTTCTGAGATAGATCCTTTGCTGATCATTAATAGTAGATTGTATAAGAGTTTTCATGAACTCTGATACTTCATTGATTCTGGCCATTTTTCTTCAATGTCAGATTTACACCTTAAAAATTGATCACAATTATTACTTAATGCATAAAAGTAATATCCACTCATAGTACACAGCAATATCTTGTATAAATGTGTAGCAAATGAATCAGGGAATCAATGCATATATATGTAGACAGAAACTATAATGGGTTTTAAATACAATGCCACAATTTGGGGTAGCAGCAACTGCAAACTTGCTTGGATCCTTCAAGTACTCCTTTACTTTCAAATCAGAAATGATGGCTATCAAAACTTCAATAATTATAACACCATGTCTGGGGCATTGGAATGAATCTCTAGCATGCTAAAACAACAGTGATAAACTTCCTTACATGTCCAAATACTTAGCAAACTGTATAGTGTTGGTCATATATACCATAGCATTTTACCATGACCTTTCAAGAGCCTTCCAACTATGCACAATTTCAGGAAAACCTCCAGGAGATTAGAGAATACTCGCCCCTGCTTCAGATGTATATGCAACCAATTATTAAGGAGATTTGACTCTTTGACAGTGACAAAATCTACCCACAAAGGACAACTCGAACACAAACTGATAGAACTTGATTTGAAGATGCTTTGAAACCAACTTTTCCTCTTTGGATAAGCTACAACCAACTCAACTTCTTGAGATAGGCTCCTCTTTGTCTATTTTTTTTTCAATGTGCAACACCATAAAACGTTTAACATTATACCATATCAATTCACATAGAAATGGCTCAAATGACATTGTAACCATACCTACACCAAAACGAACTCGCAGAGAACATACCACCGTATTCCAACTCATATTCAAAGCATAAAATCATCATTTTAACCAGCACACCTTTTGGATAACGCACAACGGAAATACCATTACATTTTCATTGAAGCACAACATATATCCAACAAGGTTTGGCACCATATGATATCTAGGCATGCACAGGTGTCTTTAATGCAAAAAACACACAAATAAATGCCACAAGAAAATATTGTCTTAGGCTATTGTAGTACACACCAATCATGTTGTGCGAGATGATAGAGCACCGAAGGCTCAAGGTGAGTAACCCACAAAACGCGAGGGAGTCGTTGGATTTGGCGTTTTCGATTTCAAATTTTCTGCAGACGGGTCTCGACCGTCACACCCTTTCTGTTCTCATCGCCCTTTGCGAACACAACGTTAATCCTGAGGCTCTCGCTGTTGTTGTCAAAGAACTCCCGAGACACATGATGGCTATGACTGGAAAGATAACATGGATTACGCGTGGAGTCATGGAATCATATCAGACGAGACTCACCATATCATCGCATCCAACTGCGATTTCTTCAGTGGCAAACCATGGAGCAACCTCAAATGTAAAACAGTGGTAGACGAAACGATGAAGCAATTAAAAGAGATTGATATGTATAGTCTATACACACCCAAGTGCTTGGCAAATGTCACAGTTGGGAAAAAGTCGAGAAGAAAATTAATGGCAGGATCATATGATCCCTGTCTTGATAACTATGCAATCGCTTATTATAACAATCCAGATGTTCAAAGAGCATTGCATGCCAAAATTGGCGGAGATCTCACAAAATGGTTCCCATGCAATAATACCATCTTTAACAACTGGAAGGATGCCTTATTCTCTGTGCTGCCCATATATCAAAAACTCATAAGAGCAGGCCTTCGTATATGGGTATACAGTGGGGATACTGATGGCTTTCAGATCAGATTTCATTTCACAATCAAGTTTCAACCAAACAAATGCCCTATGCATTAAGACTGAGTCTGGCAATTTAATATGATCATATATCATTTACATGCATTATAACTTTATGCAACCACCATCATATCTTACCCGTTTGAAGCAATCCTTGGACTGCACCTTGCTACACAAAAATATTGTCACCATGATTATTTGCAGTCAGTATGGGTCTATCATCACTTATACTAGCCTCCTAAGCAAGTCTCAGACCTTAGCTCTTCATGTCAAGCTTTGCAAAAGAGAGAAAGACATTGAAAATCAATATTACTCTGGTTCCGCACTTTCTCCTACTTTTACCTGCGGACCCGCACCCTTTGTTCATATTACCTGTGTACCTGCAAGCTCTGTCTGTAAAGGGGTGGGTGCGTACCCCTGTAAAAGTCAAAAAGGCGCAAGTTTATCCTAAAAAACTCACATTTGGGTCAATTCTAGATGTTTCTAGAAGAATTTTGACATGGATTGTTCGCTCCAAGGTGCTTCATGCATCCCAAAAGAGAAGGAGCTAATCCCTTGATAGGAGGAGCTATCCCTATGAAGGAGGGCTTTATCCCTTTGAAGGAGGACCTAGTAACTTCCCTCCATTGCACTATAAATTAAGGCATTGGGTCAGTTGCTAGGGAGGTTAGAAGCTGAACATTTTGAGGGTAAATGCTGATGGAATTGGGACTTCCTAGTTAAACTTGAGAGGAGAGATCACATACCTTTTGGTTTCATTGGGAAGTGAGTGAAACTTGTCAGAGTAAAGGAGACTTCTTACCTGCAATGAAGAAAATTATACGAGAGACTGCCCTCATCGCGCAAAGGTTGCGAAAATTGTCAAAGGTTCCCAAACTCCTGCTGTCTTGAAGGATCCCTTTCCAGCTCAAGATAGTAAGATGATAGGTTCGTCCTCCAGTGCCAATGAAGAACCCATATTGATGTTGTCCCATGCTAGGATTGCGACTCAATCGCAAGATTATGGCAGTAAAGGTCCTGTTGATGGTAAAGAAGTAGAATCTTCTCATTCGAACCCATCAACCTCAACTCCCAGTTCTGATCCACTATAGATCGAGAAACCTAATCCAGACTTAGTAATCAAACCGCCTGCCAAGGGTATACTTTGAAATTCTGTTTTCAATCCACATGCGATAGCAGCTCAGAACTATAACATTGTTGAGGATTTAGCTATTTTCCCCTCAGCAATGTCGGCTTTGGAAATGCTGCAATCCTGTCTAGCACAACACAAGTTACTTTTGTTGGCTATAGGAGCTGTTGAAGTTCAGGACACGAACCTTATAATCTTCAATCTAGAAAATAGTGCACCACGCTTACCTCATCAGATGGCTATCCAGATTCTAGTGATAGTCAAAAACAAACCTGTTCATAGGACTGTGATTGATGAGGGAGCTTCCACATGTATTATGTCGATACAATGTTGGAGATCACTTGGTTCTCCTTCACTAAATCAATCCCCGAAGATTCTAAAGGCCTTTGATGGCCGTGGGTTTCATCCTTTTGGCATTTTAGAGGACCTACCTATAGGGGTTGAAGGTAAAACCGTTAATCTAGATGTGGAGGTGGTTGATGCCCCTCTAGATTACAACCTTCTCTTGGGTCGTAGTTGGTCTTACGCTATGACAGCCATTGTTTCATCGGTCTTTCAGCTTATAAAGTTCCCTCATAATGGAAAGATCGTAACCTTAGACCAGTTTTCATACTTTTCATCCGACCCAGCCTCTGCTGAGAGCATTCAGCACGTTGGTAAAGTGACGATCCCTTATAAGGATGTTGGTGTAGGGCTAGTTAAAGATTCCAGTTCACTGGGCACTTTTCCTTTTCCTCCTATCAACACATCGTCTTCTAATGCAACCATTCATATGATTTCATCAGAAACCATTGTTGATGATGATCCTTGGATCATACCTTCTGAATCTGAGATAGACTCATTTGGTACTTTTATGCCTTTGAGTCCGTGTGAACTTGCGTATCAGACTGTGCAGTCATTTTCCGACAGAAAATCAACCCAAATTGACTTAATGAATGTGGTCCATGAGGAATCACTTTCGACATCAAACTCGGATTTAATAACGTTTTCCAAACTTGTTCAAACGGACGAACAAATTCGTGAAATCCTATGCGTCGATGAGCTACCATGGGAAGATCTTCATCAAAAATCTTCGTTTTTACCCGAGAGCGATCGTTTTGAAAATGATTTTTCATCAATTTTTACGACTGAATATGTTAAGGACGCTCAGAATCCAATGAAATATCCCAATTCCGAGTTAAACTTGGTAAATATTTCTCAAACTATTCCCCTTGACATTTCAATTAAGCCTGGAATTGTTGAAAACATTCATATAGGTGCCTCTTGTAAGGAAGATGAAATTCAAACATATAAGGCCCTATTTCAAGAATTTCGCGATGTGTTTGCCTGGTCATATGAGGAAATGCCAGGAATTGACCCAGCAATTGTAGTTCATGAAATCAAAACTTACCCGGATGCTAAACCCGTTCGGCAACGTTTGCGTCAGATTCACCCAAGAAAAGCTGCTGCAATTAAAACAGATTTTGAAAAATTACTCAAAGTAGGTTTCATTTATCTGGTCCCGTTAACGGATTGGGTATCGAATATTGTTCCTGTTAACAAGAAGCAAGGGACAATAAGAATATGTATCGACTATAGGGACATTAATCGAGCATGTCTAAAGGACAATTACCCTACTCCCTATATCAATCAAATCATTGACGATTGTGCTGGCAGTGAAATTTTCTCCTTTATGGATGGCTTTTCCGAATACAATCAAATCAATATTCTACCTGCTAATCAACCAAAAACGGCATTCATTTGTCTGTGGGGGACATTTTCTTATTGCAAATTACCTTTTGGGCTTAAGAACGTCGGGGCAACTTTTCAACGAGCCAAGTCTTATGCTTTTCATGATATTAAGCACATTGTGCAACCTTATCTCGATGACTTGCCTGCTCATTCATTCATCGAGCTGACCATCTCGTCCATTTAAGCGCAATTTTTATGAGATGTAGGCATTATCGGATTAGGTTGAATCCCCAGAAGTGTGTGTTCTGTATTGAAACGGGTCGGTTACTGGGGTTTGTTCTTTCGAAAGCTGGCATTCGCTTCGATCCCTCGATGGTTGAAGCCATTTTCTAATTGCCTCCTCCTTCGAGTCTTCGCCAACTCCAAAGTTTGCAAGGGAAATCAAACTTTTTACGTCAATTCATCCCTAAATACGCCAAGATCACAAAGCATTTTACCCGGTTGTTGAAGCAGAATACTTCATTCTTTTGGGATGAGATAGCTGAGAAATCTTTTGATGCGCTAAAACACGCGTTGACCCATGCACCGTTGTTGCATCCTCCCAACTACAACCAGGACTACTTGTATCTCGCCGCTTCCTATTCCACCATCGGAATGGTGTTAGTTCAAGAAGATGAATTTGGTACTGAACATGTGATATATTACCTTAGTCGCACGTTAAATCCAACTGAGCTAAAATACTCACATGTGGAGAAATTGGCATTGGCAGCTGTTCAATCTGTCCAACGTTTTCGTCATTACATTTTACTACGTAAAACTACAGTTATTTCCGATTGCAACCCTATGATCTATATTTTTACCAAGCAATTGCTGGGGAGCAAGTACTCCAAATGGATTGTTATCCTGCAGGAGTTCGACTTGGAATTTGAAAAGTCTAAGTCAAAGAAATCTTTAGTTTTTGCGGAATTAATGTGTGACTTCCCGCGTGCTGACACGGAAACTGTGGCGGAGGAGCCCATTGCAGACGAATCCTTGTTTCTAATCTGCACTTTAGATCCGTGGTACGGGGATATCATCATTTATCTCCAAACCCAAACCTTTCGGCCAGATATTTCACGATCGGACCGTCGAAAAATACGATTCCAGTCCCAACAATTAAAAATTATTGGAGATACTCTTTATCATCGTGGGGCGGACTCTGTTTTTTGACGTTGTTTGACTCATGAAGAAGCCGAAAGGGTCCTCAATGACCGTCACTATGGAGCGTGTGGTGGTCATATGTCTGGGTATGCCACTGCCCAAAAGATATTGCGTGCTGGCTACTTCTGGCCGTCTATGTTTAAATATTGTATTATTGCGGTTCGAAAATCCCACAACTGCCAATTTTTTGATCGAAAGATGCACACTCCACCTGCTCCTCTTGACCCTATCATTGTCGTTGGTCCTTTTTCCAAATGGGGTATCGATTTTATTACATGTAATCCTCACTCAGCCGGGGGGCATGCATATATTATCCTTGCGGTAGATTATTTTACCAAGTGGGCCGAGGCGATGCCTACATTTGAGGCAGACGACAAAACAGCTGCGATTTTTGTATTCAATCATATCATTACTGGGTTTGGTGTTCCACAAGCGATTATCACTGATCATGGGCGTCATTTTCGAAACGTTATGATGACTGAACTTACAGACCATCTTGGCTTGCGTCATGATACTTCAACTCCTTATTATCCACAAGCTAATGGCCTGGTTGAAGCCATCAACAAAGTTCTCGTCATCATGATCCGATGAATCATTGGGATCCATCGGTCGAATTGGCACAACATGTTATTTTCAGCGCTGTGGGCGTATCGAACCTCAGTTAAAACATCAACAGGGTTCACTCCTTTCCAACTAGTTTATGGTTTGGAAGTTGTGTTACCTATTGAGTGCGAAATCTCGTCATTGCGAATGGCCATCGAGTTACTTCTAGCCACTTCCGAAGAGGAAAGACGTTTTTTATACTTGGCTCAGCTAGATGAGAATCGCCACGATGCTGCATTGGCGATCAAATCTCATGCAAAACGTATTAAAGCTCAGTATGATCGAAATGTGACCCCTCAAAATTTTTCAAAAGGAGATCTAGTCTTATTGTACGATCAAGCAAATGATAAATTAGGTGCTAGAAAATTCGTGCCTATGTGGCATGGTCCCTATGTTGTCAAGCGAAAGCTAGCGAAAGGGGCCTATGAATTGGTAGACTTTGACGGGGTCTCTTTAGGTAAACCCAGAAATGGTCTTTACCTAAAGAGGTATTATGCTTAAAACGAGTGTGGAGAATTTTTAGTTAGGTTAGTTTTTCCTTCTAGTTGGTGTGTTTTAGATTAAAAGTGTGCTTAGCTTAGAGATTGAGTTTTCCGTCGTTATTCCTGCTTATCTTGGTTTTACGTTTGATGTCGCAAATGTCGACGCCTCTCCAAACATACATTGGTTTTGCTAATGGTGCTTGTCGTAGTACACAGAATATTTCTTCCATTGCTTGGGTTATCTATTCGCCCTCTGACGAGTTGGTATCTATTCATGGGGTAAGCCTTGGTCAAACAACAAACAACATTGCAGAGTATAGTGCAGTGATTGAGTTATTATCTGAATCTATTTCATTTGGGATTCGGAGTTTGATAGTGAGGTTAGATTCTGAACTCGTTGTATTACAGCTTAATAGAGTATACGCCATTAGAAATCTAGTTTTATTAAGATTATTTTTTAGGGTGCGTCTCTTGGAACGTGAATTTGACTATATTGAATATCAGCATATTCCAAGATCTTTAAATACATTAGCAGATGCAATTTCTTCTCAAATGTTAAGTAGACATGTGCGATAATCATACAAGTAAATTTAAAAACATTCCATAACATGTTTAACAAGACAAGCCAGTAATAACGATATCATATATATATAGGAGTGTGTCAAAAAATACATCGTCCTCGATCATAGGTTGAAAAACACCTTATGATCGGCAAAAATGATAGGTACAAGACGCAAAATTTCATATGTGACTACAATAAGCGATCATCCCATCACTGGTGATGATCTCAATACGAAACCACTGCATGGGCCACCTTACAAAGGAACCTCCTAAAAGTTCTGGGGACTCTAATCACATAGCGCTGAAGTCGACGAGGGATGTCGTCTATGCTAGTCTCGGGAATGTCCCATGTCAAGCGCTCTAGGTGACTCTCCAACTCAGCCAAGGTCTCTGCTGATTCGTCCTGTGGAGCTGGAGCTGGTGCAACTGGTTTCTTTCTCTCGAAAGGCCGGAGAGTGGCTAGTCACTGTGGGCCCACATCTGCATTTTGAAATTATTACTATCAGTTTTGAGATGATATAAAAATAAAAAAATTAACATTAGGAAAGTGTTGAAACTGATTACCTGAGTCGTCCCACTGCTCTCCTGGAGGAAGAGCCATGTCTGGGTCTCCACGAAGGTCAACCCCACCATAAGGAAAATCCTGGATAGAAAAAACCTGGTTCTCCAACCATTGGAAATACTTAGGTTTGAATCAGATGACCTCGGTCCCCTCGCCAGGATGACGGGCCATGACTACGACCCATTGCATCAGTTTGGGCTCTCGAGGAAGCCCAGCTCCAACTGTAAGGTGTTGCGGGATAAGCATAGGAATCCTCTCCAAGCCAAAGCTCACGACTAAAGCTCCATAACCAAAAGTCTTTAGTCATTCGTTCTTGGCCCTGGTCAATTGGCCCTTCACATTGGCCAACACAGCATCGCACCAGTTGAAGATGGTGCCCTGAAAGCAATCAACTGCCATACGCATCTAGGATCCGGTGGCAACATGTAGTGCGGAAGCTCCGCAAAGTCTAGTAATAGTGAATGCAATCACCATGAGGTCAGGATGGGATATGATCTTTATGTCTATCCCTTTGTCTCTAGTCTAGCTTTTGCAGTACTCTAACCAGAGGTTATCAACAGACTGGCCATCTGCCCTAATCCCGAACAGAGTCAACTGAACGGCTCTCTTAGGAAAACCAGTCAAAAAGTATATATCCGCCGGCTTGATCTCTAGCTCGTGGCCGCCAATGAAGAAACACTGGTCTTGGATGCTCCATCTGTCAACCATCCACTGCAAGAAATCAACCTGAGCCCTCATGCCAGGAATGGGCCAGTATTTGTATAAGCCACACACCCTCAAAGCATCAAGCGAAGGTTGATGATTCCATGCGGCAGCATCCACATCCTCGTGCTCTCATTCGCGCCAATCTAGCATGGTGTACCACCTACATCAAGCAAAAAGATCATTTATAAAGATAGAATAATTTTTCTTTGGTCCATTTTTGAGAATTTTTGGGTTAAAAACCCTCGCGGTGGGGCCCGCACCCTTCCTGTTGGACACAGTGCGTGGGACCACACTTTGTCCACATGGAAGGTGCAGACCGCGAGCTTTTTCCCAATGGAGAAAAAGTCGGGGCCTGCAGGTTCGCAGTGGTGAGCTTGCGTACCCTGAGCGCGGGTTTTTTGCCTAAAAACCCTCCTAAAAAACGAAATAAAAGACTAAATTGAAAAATTAAATGGTTAAAAAACAAGAGAAAGATGATGTGGATTACCTAGAGAAGACGGCGTCCGATTCCGACGGTTGGATTTTCCGCAATCCTCTCGGGAAGTTTTCAGAGCAAAAGCACTATTTCCTCACC
>APFE030269632.1:133647-206439 GCA_000404065.3 Pinus taeda | reverse complement strand
GAGGACGAGGATTTGGTCGAGGCAGGGGAACTGTCCAGTGTTACCATTGTCATAAATTGGGACACAAGTCTTATGACTGTCCTGAAGGTGAACCAGTAGGCGGGAGAGGAACCTATGTTGCTCAGCCAGAGGATGCGGAGGAGACACCTCAAGAAGCAGAGAATACACCTGAAACAGGAGAAGCCTTGGTGTTAAATAAAGTGTTGTTAAAACCAGCAAAGGAAGTTGCAGAACCAGATCAGCGAAAGGCTTTGTTTCGCACTGTTTGCAAATCACGAGGTAAGTGCTGTAAGTTAATCATTGACAGTGGGAGTACTGATAATTTGGTAGATGTGGAGATGGTGGAGAAGCTGGGATTAAAGAAGCTGAAACATCCCACTCCATACAAAGTATCGTGGTTGCAGAAGGGGCATCAACTGTTAGTTGATGAAGAGTGTGAGGTGGATTTTCAGATCGGTAAGTATAAGGACAAGATCCTTTGCAATGTGATGCCAATGGATGTATGTCATCTGCTGTTAGGACGACCTTGGCAGTTTGACAGGAGTGCAGTTCATGATGGAAAAACTAACTGCTATAAGTTTGTGAAAGATGGGATCAAGCATACGCTTGTACCCATCAAGGAGGAAAACATAGCAGAGGCTAGTGGAGTGAAAGCACTGCTGTTAGGTGGGAAAGAATTCATAAAATAGATTGAGGACAACGAGATAAATTTTTCTGTCATAAGGAGACCAAGAGCAGTGGTACTCCACACACAAGTTTCATATTTGCCAGAAGAAGTTCAGAGGTTGCTGCAGGATTTTGGAGACATTGTGGTGGATGATCTTCCAGATGAGTTGCCACCGAGGAGAGGTATTAGTCACTGCATTGACTTTATACCAGGAGCAAGCCTGCCAAATAAAGCAGCTTACCGCATGAGTCCCAAGGACCATGAAGAGATTAGGAAACAGGTCCAAAAGTTGCTGGACAAGGGTTTGATTCGGGAGAGCATGAGCCCGTGTGAAGTGCCTACTGTTTTAGCGCCAAAGAAAGGAGGAGAGTGAAGAATGTGTACAGATTCCAGGGCTATTAACAAAATTACTGTTAGGTACAGGTTTCCCTTACCAAGGACGGACGATATGATGGATTCTCTGAGTGGAGCGACTTACTTTTCAAAGATTGACTTGAAGAGTGGATATCACCAGATCCGGATTCGTGAGGGAGATGAATGGAAAACTGCTTTCAAGACAAACGAAGGCTTATACGAATGGCTGGTGATGCCGTTTGGTTTGAGCAACGCTCCCAGCACGTTCATGCGTCCGATGAATGAAGTGCTGAAGGAATTTAACGGTAAATTTGTTATAGTTTACTTGGACGATATTCTGATTTTTAGTAAGACTAAAGAGGAGCATTTAAGGCGTTTGCAGAGTGTGTTGAGAAAATTACAGCAGAACAAGCTGTTAATTAACTTGAAGAAATGTACCTTTTTTCAGCGAGAACTGATATATCTGGGTTTTGTTATTGCGGAGAATGAATTAAAGATGGACCCAGAAAAGGTGACAGCTATAGTTAGCTGGCCTTCTCCGAAGAGTTTGTTTGAAGTTCGAAGTTTCCATGGACTTGCCAATTTTTACAGGAAGTTCATTCGAAATTTCAGCGAGATTTGCGCACCGATGTTGGATACAATCAAGAAAGTAAATCAGCCATTTCACTGGACTGAAGCAGCAGAAAACAGTTTTCAGATCTTGAAGAAGAAGATTACTGAAAGACCTGTGTTGAGACTGCCTGATTTCAACAAACTTTTTCAAGTTCATTGTGACGCCAGTGGTACAGCCATTGGAGCAGTCCTCAGCCAGGAGGATAGACCAGTTGCTTATTTCAGCGAAAAGCTAAATGAGAGCAGACAGAAGTACTCGACCTATGACAAAGAATTTTACGCCATTGTGCAGGCTTTGAAGCATTGGCGACATTATCTATTAGGTAACGAATTTGTTTTATTTTCTGATAATTCTGTGTTACAGTACATTATGCAGCAGCATAAATTAAACCACAAGCATGTAGCTTGGGTTGAGTACTTACAAAGTTTCACGTTTGTGCTTAAACACATTAGTGGGCAATCAAATAAGGTAGCAGATGCACTTAGTAGGAGAACATTACTGTTACAGGAGAGCACAATGTAGATCTTAGGATTTGAACACTTAAAAGAGCTGTATCCGACCGACGCCGAGTTTATGGAAGCCTACGAGGCTTGCCAAAACCCGCTGTTACGAAATGACAGCAAGTGGCTGGATTATAATCTACAAGAAGGATTGCTATTCAAAGGAGGGCAGTTATGCATCCCCAACTATTCTATGCGGGAAAATATCATACAGGAAAAACACAGCGGAGGCCTGGCAGGACACTTCGGAATTGACAAAACAATTGCTCAGGTACAGCATTTCTATTTTTGGCCTAAGTTGCAGTGAGATGTGCAGAGATATGTGACTAGATGTAAAACTTGTCAATTGGCAAAAGGTCACAGTCAGAACACTGGACTTTATATGCCATTGCCCATTCCTAGTCGACCTTGGGATTCGGTCAGCATGGATTTTGTGCTGGGTTTGCCAAAGACACAACGCGGCTTTGATTCAGTGATGGTTGTAGTCGACCGATTTTCAAATATGGCACACTTTGTACCATGCAAGAAAACCAGCGACGCCACTTACATAGCACATCTTTTCTTTACAGAGATTGTGCAGTTACATGGACTCCCACAAACCATTATCTCTGACAGAGATGTCAAGTTCACAGGTCATTTCTGGAGAACCCTGTGGAAGAAGTTAGATACTCAATTGCAGTTCAGCTCCGCTTATCATCCGCAGACGGACGGACAGACGAAGGTAGTGAACCGGAGTCTGGGGAATTTGCTCAGAAGTCTAACAGGTGAAAATTCCCGGACTTGGGATCGTGTACTGGAACAGGAGGAATTTGCATATAACGATTCCCCTAACCGTAGCACAGGTTACAGCGTATTCCAAATTCTGTACGGCATGCATCCACGAGGAGTGCACGAGTTACGAGATTTGGGAAAACTGGAAAAACGGAGCGCTGATGGAGAAGATTTTGCCCAAGCTATGAGCAAACTACACGAGCAGGTTAAGCTAAAACTATAGGACAGCAGTTAGAGGTACAAGCAACAAGCTGATACAAAATGCGGGGAAGTTCAGTTTAATGTCGGGGATGAAGTTCTTGCATACTTACGCAAGGAACGTTTTCCAAAGCGAGAGTACAGCAAGCTCAAATTTAAGAAAATCGGGCCCTGCAAGATCATTCGCAAATTTTCTACGAACGCTTATGAGATACAGTTGCCACCAGGGATTGGTATTTCCCCTATCTTTAACGTGGCATATCTGTTCCCTTATGTTGCAGGTTCGGCAGATGATGCAGCAGCAGAGCCACCGCGGGACACCAAATTGGAAGGAGATTCATGGACGAGACAGATGCCGATGGCACCACCCGTCGAAATTGAGGGAATTTTGGACACACAGGTAGCTAAGCGCACACGAGCAGGAAGGAGTATTTGAGATATTTGGTAAAGTGGAAGAACCGTCCAATAGAGGACAGTTCGTGGCTGAATGCGACACAAATACAAAAGGCAGGCTACTCCGTTGACGACCTCATGGAACGAAGCCATGACTTTTTGCCACCCCGGGAGCCTGATGCAGGAGCATCCAGCTCTGAGGAGACATAAAGTGGCTGACAGTCTCATGAAAAGACCAGAACAAATAGTCGTTTATTTTAATTGGACAAGTGTTGGGCTTGTCAGTGACATGACTTTATTTTACTTGTGTTATTTTATTTTATCTATCTGTAGGTTGTTAGGATTAAGGTAATTATAGTGGAGCACTGTTACTGTTTATTAGGAATTGGTAACAGGAAAGAAATAATTAATTAGTTTCTTTTAAGTTACAGTAGTTAAAGACAGTTAAAGAACTGACAAAACTGTTATTTTCTGTTGAGATAGTTTACAAAGAACAGTTATGTTGCACTAGGATATAAACAGGAAGAGAACCATTGTATGGGATTCCCCCGAAGAACAGAGAAAAAGAAATATAGATACAGTCATTCTCATCTAACGTTGTTTTCCATTTATCTTTTCTAATTCGAAATATAGCATCACTGTACAATCTAATTAAAAGCAGCATAATAAGTTTTCTGCATAATAATGTAAATTGAAGTAACAGACAGAGCATCGCGTGGAGAAAAATAGCACAAGCTGTAGCTGTCATTACAGACCAGGAGACGGGAACTGCGAAGGCATCCAACTACACAGACAAGCGAAATAACGAACAGCACAAGACAAGCGGACAAATACCATTGTCAAATAAAATGAGAGTTCAGGCACACAGAAGCAAATCTAAGGTAATTCGAACCCTGACCATTCATCATTTGTATAAGCTTATCAAATGCCGGAGGAAGTAAATCTACAGCGAATCATTTCAATAACCAAATGAACTCATAACTAATATCATTCAAGCAATATCATTTCTTTCATTTGAACAAAGTTTCCATTAAAAACGTCGGAGTCCCAAAATAATAAGAGTTCAGCAAGTAATATTACAACCAGAGACCAAACAGGATACGGTAGAAATTCCAAACAGACCGGCGAATGAGGGTTTGAGTAAACCCTAGGGTTCCACAGAACCGAACCGTAAACAAAATTTACAGACAGAGGGTTTGAAAACCCTAAATATTTTCTCCACAGGAAAAATACAAAAACGTCGACACATAACTAGATGTCGTGACAGCTAAAACTTCAAGAAGGGTTTTAACACCCAACTAGGAACAAGATACAGACGCGAGGACAGAACCAGAGAACGGAGCCATCGAAGAATGCACGGGAACTAACATTGTATGCACAGGTGACAAACTAGTCACAAAGAAAGACTTAAGGGCCTGGACTAAATAACAGTCTAAATAAGGAAAGACACTACCCGGAAGAATACGAGTGGAGGAACTCGACATAGCCGTGGAGCACACCGAGCCTGCAAAACCCCATGACTTGGAACCACCTGCAATCACAGTAAAAGCAGGTTAGCGCAAAAGACAACCAAATGTCAGTCGAAATTCAAAGAGCGAGCGAAATTTAAAGGATTCTCACCTGAATCGAGGAGGGATAAGTCGGAGGAGACCATCATTACTTGCAGACCCTGAAAGACCAGTGCCGAGCACGTTAGAGCCACTAAAAGGAGGACGGAGAATGTTCAACAGAGAACCATAAACTTACCTGAAGAAATTGGTCGAAGCGCAAGAGCTTAAGGAGGAACCTGTCAGCAAAACAAATGCATTAACCCTGGAACGAAGTAGCAAATAGATGAACAGAAATCAATCAATACACCATAACCTTCAGCTATTCTCGTGTTGAACAGGGAGTAAGTTTACAGGCGAACAAAGCTTACCATTATAGTGTCAAGAAAACAAAAGAATCCATACAGACAGCGCGCAGAGAACAGAACCACCAAACCCAGAAGTTACACAGTCACAGAGCAGCTCGCGGGACGGTGAAAAGTGAAAATGAGAAATGATTAGGGTTTTGCGTTGACAAAAGAGCACCGTGTGCAAGGAGACCGACAGTTGGAGGTGGATAACCGGAAGGGTCCGTCGAAACCCTAACTCATTCCCAAGGTGGCGTACGACAGCTCAGGTCAACCATAAATTCGGCCAGGACAAGGTCTTGTCGAGAACAGGGATATTTTATCAATTGGCGGAAGGGCCATTATAAGGGCGGAGATATTTTAATAATTGGCGGGAGGCCATCAAGTTCATCTGATATATCGGAGTTATCATGTTTGAAAGTTTAGAAGGAACTCATGTATATCTAATATGTAGACTTTTTTTATATCTTTTATATAAATAATATTGAGCATTTTCTACTCTAAAAAAATCTTAGTGAAAATATATAAACCTAAACCTCGACCATGGAATTATAATTATTAGTAATTCCGTACCCATTTTTTAACCAAAATATAAGGCACGAAAAAGTTGCAAAACAACTCTATGAGTTTTTATTAATGTGAATTCAATTTAATCATCTTAGTCCTCAATGCTTGATCAGTTATATCTTAAAATCTGAGATATATGCATCATAATGCCCATTGAAATTCTAAGTGGCATTCTGTTACTAAAACTCTTTTAATTACTTGAAAAGGATGAGATAATTCATCTCAACATTGGAATTATACTATCAATTAAGTTTATGTTGCTAAATCGTCAATATGGGGATAGTTGATATACAGATCTTGTTATTGATTCTTCCGGTACTGTTAAGTCCGGAACCAGTGGAAACAGTGATCAAGGAATAACAGTACTTAGCATTTAAAAACATTATTAAAAATTTTAATTAAATTATTAAAATAGTTTTAAATAAATGAGCCTAATATATAAAGATGATTTTTTTGTAATCTTAAATGTAATGAATTTTAAAGCTAAATTATTTTAATGAGATCTAAATGCCCCACAAACATTAATTTCTTGAAAGACTGAAGTATATTTTTGTGTGAGTTACTTTATTTAAATATTTTTTATACTTTATAATTAATTAATTTATTTTATTTTAACAAAAATGAATAAAATTTCATTTAATGAGCTATAAATTACATATGAATCTAAATGCTTATTGTTAAATAAAAACAATCTTATTACACCCTAGAAAGCCAATACGCAATTATGAGAAAGTGGTAAAGTTAAAAACCGGGGAATGTAATCAATAAAGAGCTAAAGACTTGTAGGGAAGGGAAAAAATGGGGCGAAGGTCTCAACTTCATAAAAGAAGGGTAGCCATGTACAAAACCTTCCAAGTTGCAGTGGTCATACAAACATCGATGCATAACTTTGGCTGGGAAGAAGTCGTGGTGTCGATACCCAAATCATATCAACAACAGACCAGTGAGAGAGTGGGAAGTTACCTGGTTGTTGGGAGCCCCTTTTCGAAACAATTAGGGTTCGATTCTTACCTAGGGTTTTGCAGAGCGAGAGAGAAAAAGTGAAAAACAAAAATGCAGTGAGGGTCTGCGGTGGACGAAGGGAGCCGTTACACCAAAACCTAACACCTTTTACTTCAATCATAGGATCATACCCTCATACATATGATGGTGTGAATTCAATCTCCGTATCTCAACATCCTGGTGATGGCTCAGAATATAGCCGAAATCATCAAGAAACATTCAAAATGGTTAATGTTATGATCGAAAAAAGTGCAGGTTAAACATACATTAAGAATGAGTTGATTTGAAAATTAACATAGGGCAGATAAAAAGAAACATAGACATGAGAACCAAAATGGCGTGGGTCGATATAAGGAACTACAGTGGAACGGCTGATTGAGGCTTTTGTATCAAGTTAGAAGTCAGATTCCCATTATGTTATATTATGTTTATCCCATCAATGCATATATATTATTTATTTTTGGTATGGGTTGTTCAACCAGATTTTAACAAAAATGAACAAAGCCATTTCCCATTAGAGCATTAGAGTAATGACAAATTTAGTTAACAATGGCCATTGAAAACAAATGTAGGTAACAAATTGTGTACCTATCTTTAGGAGATAGAAGCCTAGAGAAGCCCCTTCAAATCATTCTAGTACTTCTTGCACCAATACTTCCAGTAATCTTTCAATAATTCCAACAACCCAATCACTAAGAAAGGGTTCTTCCAATGAATCTTGAATCGAACCTAAAAAAACACTAGGTAGAGAAAAGGAAGGCTATGAAATATTTTTTGCCTTTCTTAGCAGATGGAAGCCCTTCAAATATTTAGAGTAATCCTTCAAGTAATATTTCAACAATTCCAACAACCCAATCACTAAGAAAGGGTTCCTCCAATGAATCTTGAATCAAATCTGAAAAAACACTAGGTAGAGAAAATGAAGGCTATGAAATATTTTTCACTTTTCTTAGTAGATAGAAGCCGAGAGAAGCTCTTCAAATCTTTAGAGTAATCCTTCCATAATCATTACAGTAATCCTTAAACAATTCCAACAACCCAAGTAGTCCTTCAACAATTCAAACAACCCAAGCACTCAAAAAGAAATGCATGCATCCATATAGCATCCATCCACATAGCCTTTGATTATAATAGATGAATGGTAATGAATAATAAGTACAATAAATAGTTAATGACAATGTGAAACGCTCAAGATGGAGTGGTGGTGTTATTCTATTATTCCTCAAGGTTACAACCAAACATGGAGTGGAAGAGTTATTCTATTATTCCTCCACGTTACAATGAGATGGAGTGGTGCAATTCTTATTAAGAGCATGAATGGTGAAATTGATGGATACCTGTATATTTGGAGTTATTATTTCCATTGTGGATTACTGGAACTATTGCTCTAATGGTGAAATTCATCGACACTTGTTTTTTGGAGTTATAGAGACACCTGTTTTTTGGAGTTATTATTAACACCATTGAAGGGTGAAATTGATGAACAATTTAATGAAACTGCATAAAACTGTTATTTCGAATTTGATCTAAAAAAATAAAAATCACGATTTAATAATTTAAAAACTATAATTTATAATTAATCTAGTTAATACTGGAGTCCTTTAATATTGATATGTTCATCTCATAAGAATTTGTTCCTTGAATATCGATTTGACCATCCATTAATACTCCGATCTAGAAATAACACTGAAATTATTAATCTAAATTGCCCTAAAATCCAACTCCTCAAGTTATTGTCAATAAACATAAAATCCAACTCCTCAAGTTATTGTCAACAAATATAAAGAGCCCAAATCTAAATTGCCCTAAAATCCAACTCCTCAAGTTATTGTCAATAAACATAAAATCCAACTCCTCAAGTTATTGTCAACAAATATAAAGAGCCCAAATAACTTTAACAGGATCAGCGAGACATAAAAATAGCCATAAATGTGTTTCATACCCATTTTTCCAATTTAAAATTAAATACAAAAAGAACCGATTCTTATTAGATGAACATATCCATATTAAAGGACTCCAATATTAACCAGATTAATTATAATTAATTATTATTATTATTAAATAGTGATTTTTTTTAATATTTTATATTTCACTAACTTAAAATATAAATGATATGTAACTTAAAACATTAAATTAACATAGGGTAGAATGATAAATATATAAAAGAAACCAGGGAATCATGAGATGTTTGTGGATAATCATAATAAAAACCTAATAAAAAGTTAATTGGATCATATTTTAGGTCAAAAGATTTTATAAATTATTTATATTTTTTTTTCAAAATGTTGATATGATTTTGAGTATGTCCAAAATTAAGGTGTAAATAGTTTTATTTGTGTTTGGGATAACAAATTTGTTCAATATATTAATCTAATTAGAGTTCATCTTTAATTAGCTTTTAACCTACCCACACATGTTATTTAGAATTCGACACACATTACCAATGGTTGGTTTGAAACGGATGATCATCGAAATACACCTTTCTACTCCTATGCGAAGTGTATGTGTAAGGTGTGTGTTACATTGATAGGTGTCAATTAACAAATGGCATGGTAAATTTTTAATGAAGCTTTGTAAAATATTAATTTAAACAAGGTTTAATCATGTGATTTAGTTATGTAGGGAAGTTAGTGTTTTGAATTCAATCCACTTATATCATGACAACAACCAGAATATACTAGCATCTTTTAATTCAAACAGTGCAATCAATTTCTTTGATTAGTAAAATCATTAAAGTGCCCAAACTCCAATAGGAAGGAGGCCTATCCCCATAATTATTTATTTTATAAATTTATAAATATTTTTTTATTATATTCTATGTAAAAAAAATTTATTTAAATATATTTGTACAATTTTTTAATCATATTTATTAACTTTGAGAAATTTCCAAATCTCTGAAATGTAAATTTATTTTTAATATTTTTTTTAAAATTATATTTTTTTAAATTATTTTATCTCTAAAAATTTAATATAAATGAGTATTATTTACATACATCTCTCTGTCAACTATTATTATATTATTACCACAACCAATTACATAATAATAAGGAAATTATTAATTTTTTTCTAAAAGTAACTAAATATTTTTTGTATTTGTTTAGTATTTTTAAATAAATTATTTAACATTTTATAATATTTTCTTAAAACTAACTACATATATATTTAAATCACTTACATAAAAATTTAAACATGGCCCTCATAAACTAAGCAACAAACTAATTTAACCCTATCAGCGTTTTTAAAAAAAACAACTAACATAAATAAGAACTTATAGGCCTTATTATAATCTCTACATAGATGTCGTGGTGGAAGAAGTGCTCGTGAATTTAGGATCGAAGATATTTGGCATCCTCGAAGATGTTGGGAATTTCAAATGTGCCTTAAAGCATCCCAACAACTCTCCCCATTGAAGGACTCAAATCCATATCGTACTCTACGCACCACAATGCAGTGATTATCACTCTCTCCACTTCTTCCCAATTTATTCTTAAATCCACATCCAACATTTCTTCCACCTTCGGATCCAACATCTCTTTCAGTCTAATCCCCTCTTCATTTGCTCCACTGCACCCACGGGACACTGATCTTCCACGCGTCTGTCGGCACCCTCCATGATCTGATGGTGCTTAAACATTGCATTATTTTTCCCACTCACAATCTCTGGCAAAATGATGCCGAATTTGTGCACGTCGGCTTTGGCGGTAATGGGAAGATTTCTCATCCATTCCGGCGCTAGATACCCTCTAGTGCCTTTGATCATGGAAAAGCTAGTGCCTTTGATCATGGAAAAGCAGAGAGTACGTTCCTGATCCACCAGCCCTCTAGTGCCTTTGATCATGGAAAAACAGAGAGTACGTTCCTGATCCACCGGCGTGGCCAGCGCGAAGTTTGATACTTTTGTTAGAAAATATTTAGGGAATATAATTTTCGTTTTCGCGGAGGGGAGAGGCAAAGAGTTCTGATTTTCGGGAAGCTACTTTGGTGAAACTAGCGATACTTTTGTTAGAAAACATTTAAGAAATATAATTTTGGTTTTCGTGGAGGGGAGAGACAAAGAGTGAAACTAGGTGCTGAGACAAAGAGTGAAACTAGGTTCGAGCACCGCGAAGTTGATTTCGCCCCGCTACCTTCCGTGCATTGCGAAGAAATTTCCCAGACTTAGATTTAGCGCAACGCGCAACTATTTCAGAGACTTATGAATAATATTACTGGTAAAAATGAAGAAGTAGGTTTTGGAGCAACACAATAAAAAACTTAGTATTGAATTCTACATTTAGATGAGACTACCGTTCATTGACCAAGTAAAATAAAAGTTTTACAATGATTTAAATTTGTGCGGAATAACACACTCTAAAATAGAGTAACCCTGTTTTCAGAGGCCCACCAAAAATTGCTCCACCATTTTCTCCACAGAGCTCTTTTTCTTACCTTTTACTCTCTAAACTCTCTACACAGTCAAAATGAGTTTTACATTCATATTTAACTCAACATAAAAAATTTACATTTAATTCATGACAGAGAAAAATAATTAATGTGATGTTGTTGTTGAGTGTGTTCAGAATCACGCAAGTGTTTCTGGAGTGTGGGCAAAGGTTGCGCTTGTCCATGTCTGTTTACCAAAGTACATAACTTCTTTAAATGCCTTTGCTGAGTTTCCAAATGGTTTGCGTCTAACTTCACTCCTTGTATCTTCACGCAGAGACGCAACTTGCAAAAATATGTCTAACAGGTATGGTTGTTGTCAGGCTGTTTATTGGGGTGGTGGGATTATTATTTCCAACACTCCCCCTTAATCACAACTACTGCCATTAACAATTCCCAAACAGTTTCTAAGATAAACAAAACTTTCACCTGCCAATGGCTTTGTGAAAATATCACCAAATTGTTCCTGTGCCCTGCAGTGCTGCAACACAATTTCATCATTGTTAATCCACTCCCTAATAAAATGATATTTAGCATCAATATGCTTGGTCCTCTTGTGGAAGACACAATTCTTTGACAATGCAATTACTAAGGTGTTGTCGTAGAAAATAGTTGTCATGCCCTTTTGGTCATGAGGAAGATGCATCAACATCCTTCTCATCTAAACTGCCTCACACGCTACTGCTATTGTTGCGACATATTCAGCTTCTGCTGTTGATAGTGACACTATTGAATACTTCTTGGAGGCCCATGAAATGACTTCGGAACCCAAATGAAAAACGTATCTTGACGTGCTCTTTCTGTCATCGACACTGCCTTCCCAATCACTGTCAGTGTAACCAAGCAGCCTGCAATCACTGGTTGCTATGTACAAAATTCATACTGTTTTGTCCCATTGACATATCTCAAAATCCTTTTCACTGCTTTCTAATGTGTCTACTTGGGTGTCTCCATGAACATTGACACCAAACGTACTGCATACATTATATCTAGCCTAATGGCGATCAAATACATTAGGCTGCCTATCATGCTTTTGTATAATGTTAGATTGACATTGCTGCTGCAATATTATTTGAGCAACTTCAAACCTATGACAGTTGGAGTTGGTGCAGACTTGTTGTTCTACATTTTTAATCTCTGCAAAATTTCTACCACATACTTTGATTGAGAGGTAAAAATGCCATTTTATGTTTACTTCACCTCTATGCCCAAAAAATATCTTAACAATCCCAAGCCAGTTATTTCAAACGCACTCTTCAAGACTTGTTTGAAATCAATGATGAGGAAATCATCATTGCTTGTAAATATGAAATCATCTACATATAAGATGACAACGAGAATCTTACCTCTCTTTGATGTAGAGAGTAGGCTCACCGTCACATTTATTGAAACCATTGTCCAACAAGTAAGCATCTATCATGTTGTACCATGCGCGCGGTGCTTGTTTCAATTCATAAAGAGCTTTCTTCAACCGATACACTTTGTCTTCTTGGCCTTCAATCTCATAACCATGCGGTTCCACGACATACACTTCCTATTTTAGCACTCCATTCAAGAATGTTGATTTTACATCCATTTGATGCATGTCCATTTATGTTGCACGACAATCACCACAACTGTGCATACTGTTTCCATTCGTGCGACTAGTGTGAACGTCTTTGCGTAATCTCTTCCATGCCGCTGCTTGTATCCTTTGACAACTAGCCTTGCTTTGTGCCTTTCAATCTTTCCCTCAATGTTGCTTTTGGTCTTGTAGACCCACTCTACTCCAATAACATGTTTTCCTTTCAGAAGGCTCACTAACTCCCATGTATCATTCCTTTCTATTACTTCTATTTCTTCCTCCATTGTCGCAACCCATTTTTCTTCTTTCACTGCATCTTCAAAGTGGATTGGGTCATCTACATGAAAAAATAATGCAAATAAGGAATTCAAACTTGCACCACTATCAACTTCATCTTGCTCATAAATTTCATCTAAATTTCTAAACTTTGGTTTTCTTGTGCTTGCTGAAGATGGGCTTGACATGTCACTTGGTGTCACGCTTCGCAGTGTGCTTGGAGAAGCACTTGGTTGGCTGCAAAACTGTCCTATTATTTTTTGATGGCGTTGCTTGCTGTCAGCTTTGTTGCGCTTGAATAGGAGTAAAGGGAGTCAAAGTTGAGGAATTACTTGTTGCTATTAATTCCTCTCTATCCTCATGTGGTATACATGCTTTGACATTAATTGTCTTCTTTAAACTTCCATCTCATGCTTCCTCTTCTATAAACTACACATCTCTGTTGATTATGACTTTCTTGGTTAATGGATTGTAGAGTTTGTATGCCTTCAATTCATTGTTGTATCCAACAAATATGCATTTCTCCCCCTTGCTGTACAACTTCTTTCTCAATTCATCCTGGACATGTGCATAAGCCACACATCCAAAAAATCTCATGTGAGTGACATTTGTTTTCTTCCACTCCATGCCTCTTTAGGAACAATGTTTTGGACGCTTTTGGTTGGACATCTATTCAAGATATATGTTGCACAAGCGACAAATTCAGCCCAATAGTCATTTGGCAAATTCTCTGCCTTCAACATACTCCTTGCCATCTCCATAATGGCCCTATTCTTCCTTTCTGCCACACCATTTTGTTGTGGTGTATATCTTGTTGTAAACTGCTTGCGAATTCCATGTTCCTTGAAAAAGATCAAAAGAAGTCATTTGAGATGTATTCTCCACCTCTGTTAGTCCTAAGGACTTTGATGTAGTGTCCACTTTGCTTCTCAACAAGAGCCTTGTATTGGCGAAAGCACTCAAACACTTCACTTTTCTGTTTTAGGAGAAAGACCCATGTCTTCCTTGTGCAGTCATCTATGAAGGTCAATACATAGTGGCTGCCACCAATTGATGGCATCTGCATTGGTCTACATAAGTATGAGTGGACAATCTCCAAATGTGCCTTTGCCCTCATTGACTTTCCTGCTGGAAATTTCTCTCTTTGTTGCTTGCCCAAGATACATCCTTCACATATGCTGTCTAGTTTTTCTATGAGTGGTAAACCCTTCACCATGCCTTTTCTATGCACCAAATTCAAACCTCCAAAGTTGAGATGTCCAAATCTCAAGTACCATAACTAGTTTTCATCTTTTACGTCTACTTGAAGGCTTACTTGTGTGACAGTTGCCTATTTTCTTCCATCTTCTTGTGAGTTCATAGATAGTTGTGCTTATGCAGCTTCTTTTTGCAAATCTGATATTATTTTTAGGGGAAACATTCTATTGTTTTTCATTTGCACCTTTGCAATCAACTTTCTGCTTGGAGGCTTATCCAAAATTATGCACACATCATTTTTGAAGAAGACATTGTAGCCTTTCTGCATGAGCTGTCAAATGCTCATGAGATTATGTTTCAAACTGGGGACAAAACAAAAATCAGAGATATATTTCTTCTCCCCCTTCTTTGTTAGGATATTAACTCTTCATTTTCCCATGACAGGTACTTTGCTATCAATCCCTAATGTCACTTCATATTTCACACTTTCATGTAGATCAGAAAACATTTCTATATTTCCTGACATGTGGTTGCTACACCCTAAATCTAGATACCATATATCACTCTGTTTTTCTTATTTGATTTCTTTTGTGAAATTTACACTTGGTTTGTTACTAATGTCATATTGCTTCTTTCTACATTCATTTGCATAATGACCATACTTTTTACAGTAATGACATTGAACTTGAGATTTATCATACCTCTGACCTTGTGCTTGATTTTGGCTAGGGCCTTGGCTTAGATTTTGATTGTTGCCTCTTCCATTTGAGCTTGAAACGCTGCTTCTTCCACCTCTGTGTGGGGTTCTTCCTCTTCCTTGAGCATATGATCTTCCTTTGCCTCGACCTTGACCAAATGATACTTGTGTCTTGAAGGCATGCTCCAATGAGGAGTGTGTTGTTCTATTCAGTCTATGTTCATGAGAAATTAGTGATGCATTAAGCTCATCCACTTAGAACTATGAGAGATCTGTTGTCTCTTCTATGGCCACGACAATGGCCTCAAACCTTGCTGGTAAACTTCTCAAAACTTTCTCAACTATTCTTCTTTCCTCAAGTGTCTCACCATGAGACCTGATTTGAGTAACGAGCCCACTTACATGTGTAAAAAACAAGTCTATATTATCACACTCTTTCATACAAAGTCTTTCAAAATCTCTCATCAACGTTTGCAACTTTGTTGTCTTGACTTTTGCCATGCCTTGGTAGGCTGTGTGCAGGGTGTCTCATGCTTGCTTGGACTTCATTGCTACTGCAACCCCTGGGAAAATACTTTCATGAATTGCTTGAAAGATATAAAACAGGGCTTTTGAATCCTTCTCCTTGTTGTCCCTTAACACATCTCTTTCTTGTTGAGATAAGGCATTGTATGGATGGTGCTGCATGTGTTGGTTAAACCATTCACCACCAAATCTCAAATATGTGTTGGTTCTTGAAAACCATTCACCACCAAATCCCAAATATTTTGAGAAGAAAACAAGACCTTCATTGTAATAGCCCAATAATCATAATTTTTTGCCATTAAATTGAGGTATTTGAGGATTAGTCAAACTTGTGCTTGATGTTGCCATTTATGATTGTACAAAAAAAACTAAAGTTTTTACCAAGTGGTCAATATGCTAAAAGGAAATGGTTCCTAAAAACAATTTTCACTATTAGTAAAACACTTGTTTTTACACTAATAGAGTTTAACATGATCTCATACCATGTTAGAAAATATTTAGGAAATATAATTTTCGTTGTTGCCGATGGGAGAGATAGAGAGTTAAGACTTTTGCGAAGCTACTTTTGAGAAACTAGGTTCCAGCACCGCGAAGTTGATTTTTCCTTGCTACCTTCGTGCACCCCGAAACAATTTCTGAGAGTTAGATTTCAGACTTAGATTTCGTGCATCACGCAACCATTTCAGAGACTTATGATTAATATTGCTCATGTGCATCGCGAAGCAATTTCCCAGACTTAGATTTCGTGCACTGGGCAACTATTTCAGAGACTTATGAATAATATTACTCACTTCAAAAATGAGGAAGTATGTTTTGGAGCAATACAATAAAAAAATTTAGTATTGAATTTTAAAACATGAAATGAAATACATTTACATGAGACTACCGCTCATTCACAAAGTAAAATAAAAGTTTTAGAGTGATTTAAATTTATGGAGAATAACACATAGTAAAGCAGAGTAACTATTGTTTTCATGCGCCCACGAAAACTTGCTCCACCATTTTCTCCACAGAGACTTGTGCTCATTTTCTTACCTTTTACTCTCTAACCTCTCTACACAGTCAAAATGAGTTTTACATTCATGTTTAAGTCAACATACAATTTTTACATTTAATTCATGATAGCAAAATAATTAATGTGATGTTGTTGTTGATTGCGTTCAAAATCGTGCGGGTGTTTCTGGAGTGTGGACAAAGAGTGGTGAATGAATTCTTACCCATATCTATTTACCAAAGTACATAACTTCTTTAAATGCCTTTCCTAAGTTTTTGAATGATTCGCGTCGTCCTTCTATCTTCAAGCAAAGACGCCTCCTTCTATCTTCAAGTAGAGACGTAACCTGCAGACTTCAGTCCTTTGATCTTCAAGCAGAGACGCCTCTTTCTATCTTCAAGCAGAGATATAACCTGTAAAATTAAATACGTCTCACAGATATAACTGCATATAACTGCTGTCAGGCTATTTATTGGAGTGGTTGGGATTATTATTTCCAACCATTTTTGAAATGAAATTATCGTCCAGAAGATGTTTTGGGGTTTGATGTCACAGTGAAGAACCGAGTCCAAGTACGCGATGCCCTTCGCCATTCCCACGGCGGTAGCGTATCGTTGATTCCATGGGAGAACATTGTTATCCTCCGACGAGAATAAGTAGGTATCTAGAGATCCTTTGGGAATGTATTCGTAAACAAACATTCTATGCTCACCCTCTGCGCAAAAGCCCAACATGCAGACGAGATTCATGTCTTGGATTCCCCCCACAATTGTAACTTCTACTCTGAATTTCACTTCTCCTCTGTCCACCCCTTGCAGTTTCTTAATGGGCACCTCTCTTTTAGATGATAAAAGTGTTGGGGATTTTTCTGGCAAAATCCCAAAAACACAGAATTCAAGCACACAGAGGCAATGCTCTGTTTCCTTTACTCCTTTACTCCAGGATTTTTTGTGCACAAGGAAGCTTAAAAAAATTTAGTGAAGAACAGAGTATTGCACCACCATAAAAGATTTTCTATTCATTAAAATAAATTCACTGATACATATTCATCCTCTTTCACTCAGAGGGATTCACCAAAAGAAATTCACCAACAAAAAGTTACTCTGTCTCCTCTTGAGATTTTACACTGCTGTGTGTAAAAATCTCATTTACCTTTACTGCTGTAAAAACAGACTTTTACATTTACCACTGTAGAAATAAAAATCAACACACTGCTGTGTGTAAATTACACATTCACCAAAAAAACTTACATTACCATTTTCACTACTGTGTGGAACAATTCATGGTTTTTTTGATAGAAGCTTCCTCTGGTTTTCTTCATTCACCTCTTCACTTCTTCACTCCTGCACTGTTGTGCGTTCTTCAGTTCTTACACTTTTTAAATTGGCCAACAACAATATGTTTTTACTTGTTCAGTCAAAACAAACTTACGTTTGTGAATAATTAAAAAACAATAAAATTAAACTATATGACATTACCCATGCCTCTATTTAATTTACGCCCATACATGCCGTAAAAGAAAATTAAAAATACACCTACGGATATGACAAATATTTAATGAAGGTATGGTCAAAAATAAAACTTGATTCTACTCCACGCAATATTTATTTGATGCGGGTTTGTAATGCCCGTCGACCGTTGATTTGCCCTCCTTGAATCGAACGGCTGAGGTGAATATCGGAAGCCCTTTTTAACCAAACTTTACTCCACATAACATTTATTGCAGCCTCGTATGCAGCTTTGAACAATCAACGGTGGATAATGGTGGAGCACATCAGACGGCGGAGGTGAATATCAGAAGCCACTTTTTAACCAAACTTTACATCCCGATAAAGTGTCAGAGGGTGATTTCATGCCTCATCCACGCGTCAACTCCAAGTTTTATTGGGCCCTTGTGTACGGAAACCACTTCATGCCAAAGAGCAGTCTGATATGCCTCAAGCGGGTTTGTGGTTTTACAACTGTGGTTTCGGGGAATGGTACGATAGCGTTGAAATTACATTTTCAACACTCCCCTTTAATTTCAACTGCTGGGCATTCGATCATACCCAGACACTTCCTTAAAAATTCAAAGCTTTTCTGATCCAGTGGCTTTGTCAAGATGTCTGCAACCTGTTCTTGAGTCCTACAATGTTCTAGGACAATTTCGCCATTGTTCACTAATTCTCTGATGTAGTGAAACCTTGTATCAATGTGTTTCGTTCTCTTATGAAACACTGAATTCTTTGACAATGCAATAGCTGAGCTATTGTTACAAAAAATCATTGTCGCTTTTGCCTGCTCTTGGCCTAAGCTCTTCAACATCCTTCTCATCCAAACTGCTTGACATGCTGCTGTTGTAGCTGCCACATATTCAGCCTCTGTTGTAGACAATGCTACAATGGACTGCTTCTTAGAAGCCCATGAAATGGCTCTTGAACCCATATAAAAAACATAACCGAAAGTGCTTTTCCGATCATCAACACTTCCAGCCCAATCACTATCTGTGTATCCAACCAAATCTTAATGTTCTGAGACATTATATATAATTCCAAACATTTTGGTACCTTTGAAATGCCTCAAAATTCGTTTTGCAGCCTGCCATTGTGCCTCCTTTGGCCTCTCCATGAATCTGGAAATTAAACTAACAGCATACATAATGTCAGGCCTAGTTGCTATTAAATACATAAGGCTACCTACAATACTCTTGTACAAACTAGGATCAAAATCCTTGCTGCTGTCCTCTCTGCTGAGTTTTAATCCCATTACTGTGGGAGTGATCGCTGCCTTGCATTCTTGCATGTTAAATCTGTTCAATACTTGATTTACATATCTTGCCTGTGAGATAAAAATTCCTTTTTCATTTTGATTTACTTCTATGGCTAAGAAGTATCTCAAGAAACCCATGTCAGTCATTTCAAATTCCTCTTTTATGACAAATTTAAAATTCTTAATAAGCTGATCATCATTACTTGTGAAAATAACATCATCAACATATAAGACAACAATTAAAATTTTACCATCTTTTTCTTTGATGTAGACGGTGGGTTCTCCTTCACACTTGTCGAATTCATTATCCAATAGATATGAATCTATTCTGTTGTACCATGCTCTTGGTGCTTGCTTCAGCCCATAAAGAGCTTTCTTCAATTTGCACACTTTGTGCTCTTCACCTTTCTTCTCATAGCCTAGAGGCTGTTCAACATAAACCTCTTCCTTTAACACTCCATTTAGGAATGCTGACTTCACGTCCATTTGGTAGACTTTCCATTTGTTTTGTGCTGTTATGGACAGCACTGCTCTCACGGTTTCCATTCTTGCAACCGGTGCAAAAGTCTCCTCATAATTTCTCCCATACTGCTGCTTGTACCCTTTGACAACCAGCCTTGCCTTGTGCCTTTCTATCTTGCCTTCAGCATTGCTCTTGGTCTTGTAAACCCATTTCACTCCAATGACTTCTTTACCTTTTGGTAGCTCAACCAAATCCCATGTTTTGTTTCTCTCTATGGCATTCATTTTCTCATCCATAGCTTCTATCCATTTCTTATCTTTAATTGCATCCTCGAAATAAATAGGATCATCAACAGACAAAACAAGGCAAACAAGGAATTCATTCCTTCATCATAAATATCACTGAAGTTTCTGAACTTCTTACCTCTTTCATTTGGTGTGCAAGTGCTTGAAGATGCACTTGAATTTCCTCCTTGTGGTGTGCTTGGAGAAGCACTTTCATTTCTCCTCAAGGGTGTCGCTTGCTGTCCTTGTGTTGGCGCTGTTGTTTGGGGATGTATTTCAACCATCTCCTCATCATCTTCATCATGAGACAAATAGTTTTTAACATTCACTATTTTCTCTATGCTTCCATCCCAAGCTTCCTCCCCAATGAATTCAACATCTCTGCTCACAAAAAACTTCTTGGTCGATGGGATATACAACCTGTAAGCTTTGGATTCCTCACTATATCGAATGAAAAGACATTTCTCCCCTTTTGTTGTCCAACTTCCTTCTTAGTTGATCTGGAATGTGTGCATAAGCCACACATCCAAAAACTTTCATGTGGGTGACTCCTTGCTTTCTCCCACTCCATGCTTCTTCCGGCACTTTATTCATCATTGCTTTTGTAGGACACCTATTCAAAATATACCCTGCACAATTTACAGCTTCAACCCAATAATCATTTGGCAAATGCTTTCCCTTCAACATGCTCCTCGCCATATCCATGATGATCCTGTTCTTCCTTTCAGCAACTCCATTTTGCTGTGGGGTGTACCTTGCTGTAAATTGTTTATGAATTCCATTTTCTCTACAAAATCTTAGGAATTCCTTGGAGATATACTCTCCTCCTCTATCAGTTCTGAGAACATTGATATGCAGCCCACTTTGGTTCTCCACTAGTGCCTTGAAATTTCTGAACTTCTCAAACACTTCACTTTTGTTCTTAAGGAAATAAATCCAAGTCTTTCTTGTAAAGTCATCAATAAAAGTTAGGAAGTATTGATTACCTGCTAATGATGCAGCTTGCATCGGTCCACATAAATCTGAATGGATGATTTCTAAGGGTGCCTTTTCCCTTATGCTTTTACCTGAGGGAAAACTTTCTCTATGTTGTTTCCCCAAAATGTAACCTTCACATAGGTTGTCCGGTTTCTCTATCAATGGTAATCCTTTCACCATTCCTTTTCTACTCAACAAGTTTAGACCTCCAAAATTGAGATGTCCAAATCTCAAGTGCCAAAACCAATTTTCATCCTTTGGCACGCTTTGGAGGGCCTCTTGGGTAACTGCTGCAATTTCATTTTTGTTTTTCAAATCTGCCCTGATCCTGAGAGGGAACATCCTGTTCCTTGTCATCTTCACTTCAGCAATGCTTCGCTCGCTGGGTGCTATATCCATGATGGTACACACATCATTCACAAAGAAAAAATTGTAACCCTTTTGAACAAGCTGTCCAATACTCAAGAGGTTACATCTCATTCCGGGGACATAATAGACATCTGCTATGGTCTTCCTTTCTCCTTGCTTTGTAAATATTTTTACCTCCCCTTTTCCCATAACAGAAACTTTGCTATCAGTTCCTAGTGTGACTTCTGATTTCATATTTTTATCTAGGGTAGAAAAGAGAGCTATATTTCCTGCCATATGGCTGCTGCAACCTGAGTCTAAAAACCATATGTTTTCACTGTTTGTTTCAGCCATGTTACAAGCTAACAACACATTAGTTTCGCTGATGTTCTCTCTAGTAACATTTGCATTTTGTCTATTACTCATATAATGCTGCTTCTTCCTACATTCACGGCATAATGCCCATATTTTTTACAATAATAGCATTGGACATTGGATTTTTCATACCTTTGTCCTTGAGCATGATGTTGTTCTCTTTGTTGGTTGTTGTTTTGGCCTTGGTTCTGATTTGGATTGCTGCCTCTTCCTTGAGCATTTGCTGGACTGTTCCTTCCACCTCTGTTCTGGCTTCTGCCTCTTCCTCTCTTGTTTCCTCTGCCTTGACCTCTTCCTCTTCCAAAGGACATCTGGGTCTTAAAGGCTTGCTCTAGAGATGAGTTTTCATTCCTACTCAATCTCTGCTCATGTGTTATTAGTGATGCATGTAGCTCATCAACTGAAAAGTTTGAGATATCCTTTGTCTCTTCAATGGTGGTGACAATAGCATCAAACTTTGAGGGTAAGACCCTCAATATTTTCTCCACAATCCTCCTTTCTTCAATGGTTTCTCCATGAGTCCTCATTTGTGTGACCAAACCAATTACATGTGTGAAGAATGAGTCAATATTCTCTGACTCCTTCATGCACAGGTTTTCAAAATCTCTCCTCAGCAACTGTAGTTTTGTTGTCTTCACTTTCTCCATGCCTTGATAAGCTGTCTTGAGGGTCTGCCATGCTTCATTGGATGTCTTAGCTGCTGCTAACCTTGGAAACACACTCTGGTCTACTGCTAGATACAACAACACACGGGCTTTTGAATCATTCTTCCTATTGCTCTTCAGCAGATCCTTCTCTGCTGGAGTTAATCTATTAAACTCATTTTCATCTGCTGGTTCTTCAAAACCATCTTCAACTATTTCCCATAAATCTTGAGAGGAAAACAGGGCTGTCATGGTTATTGCCCAATAGTCATAGTTTTTCCCATTAAACTGTGGGAGCTGGGTGTTAAACATACCCATACCAGTGCTTGTGCTGGCCATTCCTTGCATTCTTTAGTTATAGTTCAATTTCTTGATTGTGTCACCTCCTCCCTTCAGCTTCTTTGTCACCTTCAAAGAGCCTAAACCTGGCTCTGATACCACTGTTGGGGATTTTTCTGGCAAAATCTCAAAAACACAAAATTCAAGCACACAGAGGCAATGCTTTGTTTCCTTTACTCCAGGATCTTTTGTGCACAGGGAAGCTTAAAAAATTTTTAGTGAAGAACAGAGTATTGCACCACCATAAAAGATTTTCTATTCATTAAAATAAATTCACTGATACATATTCATCCTCTTTCACTCAGAGGGATTCACCAAAAGAAATTCACCAACAAAAAGTTACTCTGTCTCCTCTTGAGATTTTACACTGCTGTGTGTAAAAATCTCATTTACCTTTACTGCTGTAAAAACAGACTTTTACATTTACCACTGTAGAAATAAAAATCAACACACCGCTGTGTGGAAATTACGCATTCACCAAAAAAACTTACATTACCTTTTTCACTGCTGTGTGAAACAATTCATGGTTTTTTTGATACAAGCTTCCTCTGGTTTTCTTCATTCACCTCTTCACTTCTTCGCTCCTGCACTGTTGTGTGTTCTTCATTTCTTACACTTTTTAAATTGACCAACAACAATATGTTTTTACTTGTTGAGTCAAAACAAACTTATGTCCGTGAATAATTAAAAAACAATAAAGTTAAACTATATGACATTGCCCATGCCTCTATTTAATTTAAGCCCATACATGCCGTAAAAGAAAATTAAAAATACACCTAAGCATATGACAAATATTTAATGAAGGTATCGTAAAAAAATAAAACTTGATTCTACTCCACGCAATATTTATTTGATGCAGGTTTGTAATGCGAGTCGACCGTTGATTTGCCCTCCTCGAATCGAACGGCTGAGGTGAATATCGGAAGCCCTTTTTAACCTAACTTTACTCCACATAACATTTATTGCAACCTCCTATGCAGCTTTGAACAATCAATGGTGGATATGCTGGAGCACATCAGACGCCGGAGGTGAATATCGAAAGCCAATTTTTAACTGAACTTTACGTCCCGATAAAGTGTCAGAGGGTGATTTGCCCTCCTGGAATCGAACGGCTGAGGTGAATATCGGAAGCCCTTTTTAACCTAACTTTATTCCACATAACATTTATTGCAACCTCTTATGCAGCTTTGAACAATCAACGGTGGATAATGCTGGAACACATCAGACGGTGGAGGTGAATATCGAAAGCCAATTTTTAACTGAACTTTACTTCCCGATAAAGTGTCAAAGGGTGATGTCACGCCTCATCCACGCGTCAACTCCAAGTTTTATCGGGCCCTTTTGTACGGAAACCACTTCATGCCAAAGAACGGTCCGATATGCCTCAATCAGGTTTGTGATTTTGCAACAATGATTTCGGGAATGGTACGACAGCGTTGAAATTACATTTTCGAACAAAAAGTTCCTTTGTAAACAGTCCCCAACCTTCCTTTTCCAATGATTTCGCTGAAGTTGTTGCTTGCTTTTTCGATCTCTGCAAACGAGAATCTCTCCGGCCCTTGAATTCCCAACGAGGAGGACATCCCGTAGCGTTTGAACAAATACCACCATCCCAGCCCAATGCAAGCAACCTCTACAACGGCTATGGCGGTGAGGATTCCGACTGAAAGATTCCAGAGTCGGTTTATTTTGGGCTCTGAGGGCTCCACTAGAGGTGGAGAGAGGGGCAGCCAGGTCAGATCGGATGGAGAAAGCGTGTTTTGATTGGAAGTATTGGAAAGAAAAGCCGATGAGACTTTGACATAAACTGTGTTGGGAGTAGTTGGAGATTGGATGCCATTGAAGAGATTTCCTTTGGGAAAACATTTGCCTACGCTATCAAGTCTGTAGGCGAATGCTTTGCATCTAGAATCAGTCATACAGATATCCTTGCACTGTTCCAAGGATATCATGCATGGACTATTTTATTTCACAGTCCACGTGGCATTTTTCTTGTCATCTACTTAATTAACTTATATTCTCCAACAAATAATAGATGAGAGTAAGCGAAGGAGGCATTTATCATGGATGGATATTATGAACTCGCAGAAGACCGCCTGTGGCAGAAGACCGTCTGTTTGCCATCTCTATCATATCCTTTCCAACAGATAAAAAAATATCAAGAATCCATGAAACAAGAACTTCCGACTGTTACAAAAATATCGCTGATATTGACTGGTCGGAATTTTAAAACTTCCATCTAAGATGATCACGTCACTTTTGCGCCACGGTTGTTCAAATTCTCAAATCCCGAGAAGTTTTATCGTCCGTGTTGTTAAAGACCAGATTGTTATACGCTTCTTTGTTTGTCAATATTGTTAAAAGAACCAGAGAGCATGGTAATTTTTATATTGATGGTAGATTTTGAAATTAGTTTATAATCAGAAAAGTGAAAAATTTAATTTAACTTAAATATTATTCTTAAAATATTGTAAGGAGACAGGAAGCAATCTATTATTATTACTTTTTATTTTTATTTTATTTATAATTTTTAAAGTACTCTTTTTCTCAATTTATTTAAATATTTTAAAAACTAGATGATGTATTTATTATAAAAAGAAGTCAAATGGTTGATTTGGCTTTTGGCTTTGTTCGTCAAAATCTACAATGGAGATGGAAATTTAGAACCCGGTACCTTAAATCAATGTATGAACCTCTTCGGGGGGAGATTTGTGTTTTTCTAACGGGAAAAATATTTTTTTTATATATCGAATAAAAAAATAGTAAATATATTTTTTTGGTTATGGTATAATTTATTTAGTTTTTTTGACTGGGTATTAGTTTGTCTTTGACCAAAAATTTATGACACTTATCTATAATTTAACATTAGAAATTTAGTTTTTACTCTTTTTTATTATTATTGAAATTTATTTATTTGTGAAGTGATTGGAAGCGTTCTTTAGTAACTTCTATTTCTATTAGTTACTGATTTTTTGTTTTTTGTTTGATTTATTTTTTATTTAATTTTTTGATTTTTTTTCTTTTTCTATTATATTTTTATTTTCATGAATTATAATTTTTCCACAATATTTTCAATTTAAAATTACTTATTATTATATTGAAAACACACACATATATATATATATAATAACAAGCACATATAGATATATGTATTTTAATATAAATAATATTAGTGAATCTTGTTTTCTTATTTTTTGGTGATGGCATTTAACAATATAATATTTTTAATAACAAAATCTTTAGGAAAAAATCACATAGGAGTAATATGATCAACGGGAACCAACCAGTATAATGACAACATAATATTTTATTAGTTGTTTTATTTTTTTGATGAAACTTTGTCTTGGTTACTCTTTTGTTTCATTAAGTTATATTTAAACTAAGTGACAAATACTAACTATTATGTAACCCTTGTTTCAATTATATATGAAATATTTTTATACATTAATAAAGTTTTAAATATGATCTATATTGAAGATATCATTATCACACTTTTATAGGCTATTTAATTTTAGCATTACAATGTTTCAAAAATTTATAACAAAGTCCTTGTAGCTTGTATCAGAAAACAAAAATCAGTTAATGCTAACCATCCACCCTGTTCAAAAGTTGAAAAATAGAACTTATCAGGTTAGTTAGCGATGCCTCTCTTGAATGGTAAATCTGTATTTCTGTTTTGTTCAGTATATATATGGTTAAACTGAATATCTTGGAAGATAAACTACCAGATTTCGAATGTGTTTCATTCAGTTTCATAAAATGGGTGGGTTGAAAAGAGTAGTACCTCACCGATCCTATAATTCTATAATGCCTTTAACACTTCTATATACCTGTATTCTCTTCCGACTAAGTCATTTCGCCACTTAAAAAATTCTCCATAAAACTATAACTTTATTTGTTTGTACCAATGTCCACCTCTCCACCAGAAATGAAAAAAACTTACCTAGCTGACTAGCTATAACGGCTCTCTCATATTCTCTCCGATTGCATGCTCCATCAACCGCAACCCCACTCTCTCCTATTCTCTCCGATTGCATGCTCCATCAACCGCAACCCCACTCTCTCCTATTCTCTCCGATTGCATGCTCCATCAGCCACAGATTTGTGTTTGGTTCATGATTCTACATAACAACCGTATTGTTCATGGTCCAGCATGCTCACATGGCTTTCGTCGTCTCCCCCCAGAATTTGACAAAACCTGGAATCGCACATGATGAAGTGAGACAATGGAATTTCTTCCGCCGGATTTCGGCCTATTGAACTCGGAGCATGTATTTCGATAAGAGATTATCAGACGGCATTAATTTAACGTCGCCTATACAAACAAATAGAACACCGGCACTCAAACCACCTATATTTCAGACTTTTTTCTGCTGACTTCTTTTATCCGAAATACGCAGCTGCAATGTCCACAATGCAAATCTGCTATTATAGTTTCTTCAAACTGCAATTTAATGGGTTTTTGAACAGTAGCGAAGACAGACGGAAATGTAATGATCTGATTACCGGATCCAACCTACTGAGGAAAATAGTTTTTATTGGCATCTTTAAGTCGATTGCATATTTTTGAAATATTCGGGAATCCGATGGACATGAGCGCGGTCAAAATTCTTGAAATATTCGGGAATGAGACGGAGATGAGCGTGGTCAATTTTTTGACCGCCCCTATGTTCGTTAGATTTCCCAATATCTTGGAAATCTGTAATAGACTTAAGCTCACCGAGTTCCTATAAGTATCTACCTACCTATAAGGCTTTTTGAGTGAATTATAAATTGTTGAATGGCGTAAGAATTACGAATAATGAACCACTTTAGGAAAAGAGTTATTCGAGGAAAACTGTTAGGCGTTTCACTTTTCCAAGTAGCTACGAAGAAAAAGTTATAACTAGCAATTGTTCCAAAAGGTACAAAGAGAAGCAGATAGGATTATTAAATTCGAATTGTTGAATTTTTCTAGAAGAGTTAATTGGTTTGTGGAAAACCTTGTTTTCTTTGGATTAGATCATTGTGCAAGTACTTTTCTTTACATGTTTTGTTTATATATATATGACAAGGAACACATTGAATGTCTTATTTCATTTTAGAGTAAGTTAATTACCCAAAATCAAGAGGGTAAGTTAATTATCCAAAATCAAAAAACCTTTATAGATAGCCAAGCATATACTAAGCTCGCTAGTGACCACGGCAATAACCACTATGACTATCCCCAACCACTATATTTCATTGAAAGCCATAATTGTATATTGCATTTAGAAAGTCAAAACATAATATTAGAAAACATGTTGATATATTGCTATTAAAAAGTTAATTCCATTAGAAACCAAGATATTATTATTATATTTTATAAAGAATAATATACAGATATAGAATGATACTACATTGAAAACCATAATTGTATATTGCGATTAAAAAGTCAAAATATAATATTCGAAACCATGCTAAATATGACATTACAAACCTTAAATGTCAAAGGGAGAATTTAGAAGTTGGAAATTAAATGACCACAACCATTCTGAAGACCATGTCTGTAGAGATGTTAAAAAACCATGGTAAATGCCAAATTAGAAGGTGAGAAGGCAAAAACAAAAATAAGAAAATACCAAATCGTTGCTAACATTACATGTAGTCTAGCCAGAGGGCAAAAAATTAAGCTTTTGTTTTATTGAAATGTGAAAACAAAATTAATATTTTATTCTATATCAATGAGAAAATAACAGTAATTTATTGTGAATATTTTTTGGTAGATTTTTTTATTTTTTTTTGTTTTTTTTTTTTGGAAGTTGTGAATTTATTTTGGTATCTTTCTAGTCATATAATTTTGTCTGAAATTTTGTCAGAAATGCTTAGTCTAATTAGATTGTTTTTTGCCCTGAAAATTATTGATATTCGGGTAAGATTTTGATAAACTCTATAGGATTTTTGTAAATTGAAGTTATAGCGGTCAAACTTCAAGGTTTTGGGCATCCCAAAGGTTTTTGATGGTGCTGAATCCATTTCCACCATCAAAAACATGATTCAAACACTGCTGGTGCAAGATATTTTGATTTTTTTTTGCCCTGATTCCCGCCACTTTTGGCCGTCCGGGGAATTCCTCCGCCTCCCTAGACACTTCCCTTAGAAATTAGGAAAATTGTAATTTAAAGTTGAGTTGGGTAATCTATGTATCGTCTAAATTTTGAAAGCAGCTGAATCTTTTATGCATTCGAAAACACAATTTAAAATAAGAAAACTGTAATTTAAAGTTAAAGTTACGAGTTGTGCTATCTATAGGCAGTCTAATTTTTGTATGCAATTGAATCGTTTATGTATTCAAGAAGACAATTTAAAATAATAGAATATTACGATCTGACAATAAATCATTTCACAAATTCTAACATCAAAAAAGTCTAATTTTAAAAGCAATTGAATCCTTTATGCATTCAAAAACACAATTTAAAATAAGAAAATTGTAATTTGAAATTACTAACAGTACAATCTATATACTCTCTAAATTTTAAAAATAGTTGAATTATTTATACATTTAAAAACATAATTTAAAATAATAAAACATTAAGTTATCACCATAAATCATAAACATAATTTAAAATGATAAAACGTTAGGCTATCACCATACATCATAAATCATGTCACAGATTCCAACATTAAAAAGGACCCTCTGCATTAACTACTCCCTGAATTAGAAATGGGATGGCAAGTCCTTGATAACGTCACCAACTCCAAAACAGAAGCGAAAAAGACAGATATCTCCATAGAAAATTACAAAATTAGTTATACAATCATCTCATAAATGCGGAACACATCACGTTCTGAGATTTAATTTTGAATATGTATCCTGTTTGTGCTTGAAAACTGACTGCATTCATGCATGAAACTCTCTCTCAGAACCAGAATTTTTATGAAAGGAGAAACACCCATATCTCTACATGAGCAAAGGAAAATCGGCCTGAGATCTGTGAATAGATGCCAACAGAATTATGCACAATGCACGGTATTGCTTGTCTGTTAAGAAACAATAATAATAAAATAATAGCAATAATAATAAGAGTGATTCGATTCATGTTGGAAGGGCAATGACAATGGTGCAAACAAAGTCAAAGGGAAATGAATGGTAGGTGCAACTTGGCTCTCAGGCCATGGTGAGAATATCGAGGTCCGCTTATGACGATACGGCGCTTAATTATTGTGGTGGGAATGCAAGGAATGGCATGAAACAAACAGCCCAACAAGAATTGGAGGATTCCTCGCATTTCGTTAATGCCTCATCGCCAAAATGTCCCATAAAATAGTATTTTTAAAGTAATGAGTCGCCTGCCTGTCAACGGTTCAGCTAATTTTGGTCTCCAACTGTCAGGAAAGTTCGGGTCTCATGCCATCATTTGAAAAGCTCGCCTTGCCACATCAGAAAGAGCTATTATTTCAAGATGCACCAGATCATGGCTTTGGGGTCTGGGAATTAATTCTGTCGAGATACAATTAAAGATTTGGCTGTAGGTAGTTTTAATTGGTGTAAGAGGTATATTTAATATTATTCAGTGTTTGTTTGCCAAAAGTCAGGGAAGAAGAACAGCAACAATAACTGGCAAAGTTAAGAGTGACATAAAAGAATGGGAAAAAGCAATAAAAATCTCTTTGGTGACATAAAAGAATGGGAAAAAGCAGTAAAAATATTGTCAAGAAAGCAACTCAATTTATATTTGGAAAAAACAGTCACACTTCAAATCAACTGTTGAAAGTGTCTCAAGCGATTGAATAGAACACAGTAAAAGTATTGATAATTGTTGATGTATAAAAAAGCTCATTACCCTAATAATTACATTAACTAAATATAAAAACGTAATTTAGGCAAAAAAAAATATTATTCACGTTATTATTAACAACTCCATCCACTTTAAAAGAGTCCATCTAGATATATCAATCATTTGTATTCTTTTTTATACGATCAAAATTTTGATTAAAATAGAAATTAATGTACATAGAATAATTACAGAGTCCATCTAGATATATCAATCATTTGTATTCTTTTTTATACGATCAAAATTTTGATTAAAATAGAAATTAATGTACATAGAATATTGTAATTATTCATAAGTTAATTCTTAAAATTTCTAAAACACTTTAAACTTATCATCTACTTACCTGCTTACTTTGTCTATAATGTCTATTATTTCTATGTAAATCTACAATTGTTATAAGCGTAGAGTTTAGTTGTTTATAATGCTTATTATTACAAAAATCATGTTTTAAGTATGTTTTTTCACATATAGAAGTTTATGAGCAACTTCAACTCAATTATTTTTCTATTTTTATTAAGAATATATAGTTATAGTTGTAGTTAATTAATATCCTTTTCATTAAAGTTGTATAGTAATAAGTTTTAGAGTGAGAAGATGAAAAGTAAAGTTGTACATAAAGAGGTTGTATAATAATGAGTTTTAGAGTAAGAGGATGAAAAGTAAAGTTGTACATTTAAGAGGTTGCAAAAGTTATAGAATTTCAACAAACGATGCATAGTTATAGGTATAGTTAATTTACTATCCCTTTTATTACAGTGATATAATAATGAGTTTTAGAGTAAGAGGGTTGAAAGTAAAGTTGTAGATAGAAGAGGTTATAAATGCCATGGGATTTCAACAAATGATGCATAAGGCAAGCTACACGACCCCATCTAAGTGAGTATAATGATTCTAAGGCCTTAGTTTTTTACATCTATTTTTTATATGAAGGGATTTTGTTTACATTTCATGGCTTGGTGAAAATTTTATTTGTCTATAAGTTTTAGAAATTTTATAGGCTAGAATTCTAGTGTCTATAAAAATTCACAATGATTTATCATTAAGTAAGTAAAACTGTAGTTGAGGAAGAACATACATAATAGCTATAGATGGTTTCATGTGGTTGGAAATTCATTTGACAATTTTTCGTACCCCTTCGAGTAGTATTGCATCAAAGAAACCTATACAATGTATCTCACTTCCATAAATGATCAGGGATATCAAAATTCTTCTAGGTATCCTAGAACTATCTCTAGATCATCCATTTACTACTTACTATTTAAGTGACACAGAGAATAGGACTCAAGATATTAGAGCAATTAGTTTAGTGTGACTACAAGCATGGTCAATCCTCCCTTATTAGAGCCCTAAGATATTGGGCCAAGTACCAATGTTGGAACTTATCAATATTTCCTAGAGACATGGCATAGAGAAAGCCCTTGGCCATAGGACCCTTTAAACCCTACTAGTAAAAGAACTTACCACTTCATCATAAAAAAAAATAAAGATTTAACAAATGGCATCCAACAATAGTCTGGGATAGCCTCAAGGAAAAATTTTGATGGGTGAAAAATATGATATTTTTACTTCATTCTCAAGATTATTGGCATGTATTTGTACAAAGATTCACAAAACCATATAAAGCAAACATACATGCTATGGAAAATTCTAAAAAAGAACAGTTAAATGAAAAAGAAGGAAGGATTAAAAGGCACTTTGACTTATTCAGTGGGGATTAGAAGACTCAGTATTTCCAAATATTGAATAAAAAAATTATGCTATTAAAGCATGGAGAAGGTAAAAATGACAAATTTGTAGACAACTAAGATGATTTTTTATCATTTGAAGACGAAGGATTATGATTTTGTTGACTAGTTTATGACTAAGATGATGCATGTAGTAAACAAACAATTAAGAGCACATGGTTAAGATATAAGAGACCACAAGGTTTTTGAAAAGGTGAGGATTTTTCTAGTCAAATTTGACGTTATATTGGTTGCCATCGAATAATCAAAGAATCTAGTAGAACTTTCCATAGATGCACTAGTGGGATTGATGGTATCCCTTAACACAAGTATGGATAGTGATGATGATTCCTTAGAGAATTCCTTCAAATAACAAGCATATTATATTTGAGACATATTAAGGAACAATAGAGGAAGGGGCAAAGACAATATAGTAAACTTATAAAGAGATGGAACTTAAATCTTAGATCAAGTATATTCACCACAATATAATTGCTTAAGGGGGAGTGGAAAAATTCATAAACAAAGAATACAACATCACAAATCGTGAAAGCTTAATGCTATTATTGTCAAATGTATGATAATTATTCTATTGAGTGTAGAAGAAAACTTACATATCTAAAAAAGTAAATCTAATTTTATCTTTGAAAGTACATACTAGTATATGCTTATTACTTGTGGCATTTCAAAATAACGTAACAAAGGCCTTTGGTTGCTAGATAGTGGTTGTAGTAGCCATATGCATAGAAATAATAATATCTTTGTAATCCTAAACAACTCTATTAATTCTAAAGACAAATTGAGTGATGATAATATTGTTAATGTTGATAGTAAGGTTGTCCTTACTAAGTAAAGTGAAAATGAAAACATTTCATATGTTTATTTGGTTAAAGGACTAAAACATAACCTTGCAAGAATTGGTTAACTTACTAAAAAAGTGATAAATTTATTTTCAACCATGATACTGGTACAATTTTGAACACATTTCCTAGTAGGAGATTACTTACTAGAATTGGAAGGACCAATAATGGGATGCATCCTTTGACCTGAACAAATGCCAATTAGGCAACCTCATTTTCTCATAAAGTAACCAATCTATATGGGCCTCAGTTTTCATATTTAAGATTTGGTAACTTGTAATTTGGACGAATAATTTTTTTGTAGTAGAAGTATTTGGTTAAAGGATTAGAAATTATACATGAACTACTCATATCTTGTGAAAGCTGTATATTGGGAAAACAACACAGGGACAACTTTCTAGATAATGAAACTTATAGGGTAATGGAACCATTTGAGTTGTTGCATACTAATTTGTGTGTTCCTATGAAAACACAATCTTTTGGACGACGCTTTTATTTCTTGTTGATGATTTTAGTGGAAAGGAAAAGTAATATTCTTGAAAGTCAATTCTAAAACCTTTGACAAAGTTTAAGGAGTTTAAGGCCCGAGTTAAAAAGCAAAGTACTGGAAAATATAGTAAAATGTTGAGATATGAGCGAGGAGAAGCATATGATTGAAAATTATTTACAACATATTGCAAACATAATCAAATCAAAAGATAATTCATCACAGAATAAACACATCGTAGAATGGCATTGTAGAAAAGAAGGAATGAACATTTATGAAAATGGTTAGAAGTTTTTCGAAAAAAACATTTATCCAATGAGGTTTTGGGTGAAAATTTTGCTTCTTTTGTATACATTTAGGTTTCCCATAAACAATGTCACATATAGAGTACTACAAAAGACTTGGAGTCATATGAAGTGTATTGCTTCACATTTCAGAGTACTTGAATGTGTAGCATATGCTCACGTACCTTCATAACCAAGAAGAAAAATGGATGACAATAGTGAAAAATGTATTTTCATAGGATATAGTTTGTAATCCAAAGCAAATAGGTTGTGAATAATTTTATAAGTAGCGAATATGTAGATTTCAATGAATCCTAAGCTTGGATGGAAGTGTAGAAAAAACTATGACTATTGGAATAAAAATTCCATATGGATGGGTTGGTGTAGAAGAGTAGAGAAACAAATGAAACATGCTCAATCACCTTTTCAAGTTTCCCTAAAAATGATTCCAAGAAGTCATGTTCAAAAGAATCATTAAGATAAGAAGGCCATTCTACTCCTAGTCCTCAGTCAAAGGCTAGAACTTTACAATTTTTTGTTATGAAGAATCAGATAACCATTCAAACTTTGCATTGTTTACATGTTAGCCAATGTGTTTTGGTAAGTTTTCAAAGAAGAGAAATGGGTCCAAGCCATGAATGACGAGGAAAATTCCATAAAGAAGAATAATGCATGCGATATAGTGGATTTACTAGTAGGTAAGGAAAGAATTGGTGTGAAATGGGTTTATAAAATCAAAATGAATTAAAGTATGAAGTTGAAGATACGAGGTGAGATCAATAGAAAATAGGTTTACAAAGTGTGACATACCAACCCAAAACTTTAAAACATAATTAAGGCTATGGGATATCCATAATTGACCTCCAAGGTTAGTTTAAGGAAGTGGGTTTATCAAAATTCCTCTTCCTTCAACCACTTAAAAACTTATTTCAGATACCACCATTATATTTCACTCATCAATAACTTTCCAATAATATAAAATTCATCAAAATCTAAGCTCCGGGCACAAAATTATTTCCATCTAGACACTTTTCACCCAAATCCCACATCGACATCCATGCCATTCAAATTGGTAGACATGTGGTAATATCTTTTCCCACATGTCACCATCATTCAAGTCTATGTTAGATACCACATCGATCGATAGAATCTGGGTTAGAAGCCTATAAAGGTCTATCAAAATTGTGGTGAATCCCTGATAGATGCAATCCCAACCTCCCAATACTCAATCAATTGAAATCCCTTCACTTGAGGTCAAATAACATGTAGTTAGTTAACAAAATTTTCTCCAATGGCTAACAATTGTCAAGATATGTTAATATCAAGAGCATACAAATCCATTCCCTAATATCTTGATACTAAATTTCCAAACACTCAATAGCCAACATCTTGATATCATGAAGTCTATATCACGTCCATCTCTACTGCCACCTAGCCATTCCCTTACCACCACAGCACAGTCTAGCCCATGTCAACTTGCCACATTACCCTATGTCAACAATGTGCATCATACAAAAGCCACTTTCTTTCCACATCATCATCACTTGTCATCTATGCATGTCAACATGCTATGTCATTGAAACCCATCACACTAGGATGTCATGTATACACCCTAGTGTGTTTTTTAACTTCTTAATACCTGATATTTGATCACTTGATAAGCTAACAATGGACCATCAGCTAATGTAGCCACCTATCCATCTACTAATGTTTTGTTATCATTAGTATTGAGGGTTGCATTGACGTCTTCTCATTGTATTACTTGACACTTGACACTTAATATCACAATTTTTGCTACATTGTGATGTTGATAAAAATAATTTCTTCATTAGATGATGGATGTTGTCGAGGTTTGTTTATATTGGGAGTTCACATTGACCATAGCTCAAAGTGTTACTTGTTACTAATATTCAAACATGTTGATAATTGATACCCCACTTGCTAAACTTACAGACCATATGACCAAGGACTTGAGAAAGGGCCTTAAATACTCAAAATTCCATAACTTACACTAGGATGTTTTGAATTCTCTCCCAAGACGATAAAGGATAAACATAAATAGAATAATTTATGTTTACTAATAGACATATCAAGATGTTTTTGTATCATAGGATCATAGCACAAGTTCCTCATCATGATACTGACATTAATCATCTAATACCCTAATATCTCATTAACCCATCCTTTGTGTTTAATCCAATTTTTTTCTATGTTCTTGGTCACAACCGCTACTAGAGCATATGACCAGGTGTTGGGACTAACACTTCTAATACCTAAGTTTCCAAAGTTGGCAAAACCAAAATATTCAATCTCCAAATTTCTAAATTTAAGTTTCCAATAGGAAAAGAGATAGTTACCCAAAATATTCCAAGGGATAACATGCCTATAGAGTGAGTTTGCCATTTTTTTCTTGTGGATTGAAAGATGTTTTAACAAGGAAATAGACTAACCCAAATACTTCTAAAGATGCAAGGTCCTGACTAAACATGAAGACACCAATTCAATGCTAATAACCAAGAAAATTCTCAATTGAATCCAAAGAGGCCACTGTTCATAGGATACTCCATTGTTCTATGAAGACTACATCCTTTGAAGACACCAATTCAATGCTAATAACCAAGAAAATTCTCAATTGAATCCAAACAGGCCACTGTTCATAGGATACTCCATTGTTCTATGAAGACTACAATGATTGTAGGCCTCAAATGTTCTATGAAGACTACATCCTTTGAGTCCCTACTCTACAAACAAGGATTTCAATCCCACCTTTAATTTCATATCATTAAAATAATTTATGGTCACCATGATAGGCTCAAATATTCTTTAGCTTATATAAAGTAGAACAAGCTCCTTATTAAGAATCACTAATATTATTTTACAACCAACCATTCTTATTGGTTGTATAAGAGATTGAGGGGTAACATCCATTATCTTCTCAATCATAACTTCCTAATTTTTATGTAGAGGTTATCGACACCCTAGTCAACAATAATCTCCTCTTAGGTTGTAGACTCATGTATGACATGTGCTGAGATATGTAACTAGGTTTGGCCTTCATAATGACATATTTAATCATGATTTTATGTATTTGATGTAAAAAGAAAAATAAATTTATTATTGTTAGTATTGAAGCATGGGTTTCATTCTCAAGGGAAATTTATTTATTGGTCAAGCACCCATTGAGTGCTTATAGGCTTCTCATAAAGTCAATTGAGTCATTTTCATGTATTGAAGACCCATTCGAGTATGTTATACATTGTAAATAACAATTTATTTGAGTCAAAATACCCTCCAAGACCTCGTCATGATGCAAAGTTCAAGTCGGCCTACACAAGCTAACATGTCGGCCTTCGAGCAATGTCAAGTCAACCTCCTAGCATGGGTGAGAAGCCTATATAAAGGAGATCTCGACCTCACTTGTAATATACTCAGTTTCGTATTAAATAAGTTATATCTAACTAGGATAATAATCCTAATACCTAACGGAGGAAAGCAAGGAAGAGTGAAGCAGATTTTGGACTACTTTTGGGTTGTTTCTCTCCAAACGTGTAAATGAATTAGGGAAACTCTTACAACATGAAGAGACCGAGTTGCAGAAATAAAATTTGGGTATCAAGAAGGACACTTTGAATGTTGAGCTCTCTATGAGAGAGAATAATCTCAAGCAAAGAGGAAAAGAGGAATAATCTACCATTATTTTCCACACATGTAGAGGCCAAGGTTTCTATAGAATAATTTGTTAGGAAGGTCAAAGTTGCAAAATACTTTGTTGGAGGTCGAAATCATAAAATTTGTTGAGGAATTGTTAGAAGGAAAGCTCATCAAGAAGGAAAGGTTTGACTTGGTCATGGATTGTCTTGGTCAAGGGACATAGGTCTTGGAATTCATCAATTGAAGTTATATAAGAAGAGTATAATTCTAGTGGGTTTTCCTCTCAATTGGAGAGGTTTTGACCCTGGTTGATCACCTATATCTTGTGTTCTTTGGTCTCATTATTATTTATGGTTTAGTAGTTGTTTGATGATAATATTATAATAATAATCAAGTTGAAGAAAAATCTAATCAAGATATGTAAAAAGACATAACAAGCAGTTATCAAAGTAAGAGAAATCACATAATCTAGATGCCCTATATTTCTCAACATGGTATCAGAGCTGAGATGACTACATCATGGAAACATAACTTAAAGAAGGATACTAAAGGGATCAAGCACAAAAAGATTATCTGGGAAACACTAAGATAATTAATCATCAAGAAGGACTAGCTCTCTCATCATTTTGAAGAAAGACCCTACATTTGAAGTACCATGGGAAGGCCATCACATTCTACACTATCTTCTAAAGAAGAAATTGTTGGAAATACTGGGGGGGGGGGGAATTAGTATTTCTTTTCAACTGTTATTTTTACTAGTTAAATCATTTATATTTAGAACACAAAATGAACAATAGGAATAATGCTTTTATTAGTATTTTCTTTACAATAAATCATATACAATGTATATAAGGCTCCAATCTGTTGCTAAGCACCAACTTGGAATTTTTGTGAGGCTCCAACCTCCAGGGCACCAACCATGTCTTGTCAAGGCACCAACATTTGATTTAGGAGCACCAACTCCAAGGACACCAATCCTTCCAATTCTAAGGCACCAACCCTAAGGGCTTGGACCATATCTTGTCAAGATATGTTTGGTGGTAATTCTTTGCTCCAAAATATTCTTCATTGAGTTCTGTCATTCTATAGATTTATTGTAGTTCCCATGCTACATCATTAATGACACCCTGTCTTCATATGAAGGAGTCTTCCCAACTCTTCATATTGCCCACACAAAGTTTGCAAAGTTACCTCATGATGATTTCAAATAGGCATCATGAACTCCAATAATGTTTCTAATATTTGTTGAAGCTTTCAAACAAGATGTATGTGCTAAGACTCAATGTATGCATAAATGTAATTATCTGTTCTCAAGCCTCTGTTCTTATTGTCTCTTTAGGAGTGATTGTCGCGATATATTACTTCCAAAGAACATATTCACAAATACTTCAACATTGGTGTTGTCTACTGCTCCCTTCCACTGATGATTGATGAAATCTTACTTGGCTAGTTCAAGGTCAAACAGATCTTCATCTTTCACTAGTTGTTCGGCTTCCTTTTGTCCTGCTAGACCTTTGGCTTCCTTCTGTGTTGCTAGACCTTTGACTTCCTTCTGCCTTGCTAGTACTTCGGCCTTTTTTCTGTCCTATTAGACTGCCAGCTTCCTTCTGTCCTACTAGACCTTTGAATTCCTTCTGTTATGTTGGACCTACAACTTACTCTATTTCTTCCAGTTTGTTAGTTCTGAACTTTGCTTGTTCTCTATTATAGATGCCTGATACGCCTAATATTTTGCTTCCTTCTTGCCTCGATTAATCTTTGGCTTCCTCTTCGCTCGCTCAACCTTTTGGCTTCTCGACCTTCGACTTCATGATCTTTGGCTCCCCCTGTCTCTTTGATTTCACCAATACTCAAAAGACACGTTCATTTGGAAGAGAGGCCAACTTATGATGTCACATGTTAAACTTATATTAGAGAGGCCCTTTCATCCATAGACTTAATTATTCACGGAAATCGCTTCACAAGAGAGGTTATACCCATATTGGAGATCCCATGTGCCATGTCATTCCTTTAATCACAATCGCAACTTCCGAAGGTCTTTTACAAGTCGTGCCCATAACATACTTTGTCCTCTAATATCAACATCATCAATCTTCACATATCAACATAGTTAAAACCATATAATGGGTGGTCCCTTCTGCCACATCATCACCTTAATCGCAATCGCAACTTCCAGAGGTCTTCTCATAACATCATCAATCCCCTTACTACCTACGGAGCGGATGTGATACGATCTTAAGTAGTTGTTAATAAACCCATCGGGGCCACAACCTTATTGCAATCAACAGTTTTCCATCGTTACATCTCTTCAAGACTTGCGATATGCGACAGATGCGATATTTCTTTAGGACCTATTATAATGGTGCAACGAGTCCGCATACATATTGTAATTGGTGGATTTCACTGTGGAAAGGCTTTAAAGAGGCTTGCGATGTGGCGGATGCAATGCCATATTAAGTGCTGTTACTATAGCTTGTTTGGGTCTGCATGTATTTTTGCAATTGGGGCTATAATGTGATAATAGATTTAAAAAGACTTTCGATGTGGTAGATGTGATGTTGTATTACAGTGTTTTGTAATGGTCCCGTGGGTCCGTATATATATCGCAATGTAAATTTTGAGTGTGACATTCCTTTGCATTACATAACTTTTGATGCGGTAGTTCCTGTATAGCGGATGTGATATAAAAATAAAGTGTGTTCTATTGGAGTAGTTGGGTCTGATAACACTGTTAACTCCTTCGTTATGTTGGCTCCGATATTTCATGTGATATCTTTGATATGGATCTTACTCTTCAGCATATGCGATATTTTAATGAGAACAATTTGTAACAGACTCTTACTCATGGATTGGCTTTCCTGTGGCTTCTCTTCACTCTTCCGCTCTTTCGATAGTTGTTGCTCCAACAGCTTATCTTCCTGTGACCTTCAATAACTTTGTTTATGCACCTCCACTGATGTGTTCCTCTTTTCTTCTCATGGTTTCCAATGAACTCTTCCTCTTACACTTTGGCTTCATGATGGCTTCTGATAAACTGCTTCCAATGAACTCTTTCAATATGCTTCTCTTGCTCCAATAGGTCTTACTTTGACTTGCGATAGCTCATGTTACTTCACGGATCTACTGCTTTCGATGAACTCTTTCGATAGATCTTATTTGACTGCTCCTGTTCTTGACTTCCAATGGCTTCCAATGTCTTTCCAATGGCTTCCTTGATGGCTTTTCCCCGTGGCTTCTTGCTTCTGTTTCTTCATGGATCTTCTCTGCTCCTCCTTGGCTTCATATCATCATTTAGTATCCTAGGATATTTCCATATTGACATCAATGACAATCTAGATCAACAATTTCCCCCTTTGTCATTGATGGCAATATTCTTCTTCTCTCCCCATTTGACATCAATGGCAAAGGAGTGCTTAGGGACTCCCCTTGTCAAACTACTCCCCCTATCAAACTGCTTCTGTTCCTTATGAATAGTATTCATGGGTATGATACTCCCCTTGTCATACTACTCTTCTTTTTACTCAAGATAAAAGGATTGATACCTTAGCATTAACTAGCACATTATCCCTTCTTCATGTCTCAAAGAACTACTTCATCATGGCTTCAACAATTCTTAAAGATGCTCCACTTCAATGCTTCCAAAGAGATTGCAAATAGCCACACACCGAATGTTCAAGTGCAAGTTTTTATGCTTCAATCCATATTTTGTTGTCTCCACAGTCGGAATTAAGGAGTCTTTATAGTCTGAATCAAGAGGAGATGCCACTAAAATTGTTATCTTTATTCATATCCAAGTTACTTTGTATCTGTGTGCTTCTCCTTAAATTACTGAGCTATATTCGACTACACAACATTATCCTTTATATAGTCCTTTTGATGAGCCATCTTTTCCTTCTGTTCTTGTAAAAGTCTCTTTAAGTTATCTCCACTAGCAGATTTTGATATTCAGTTTGTGACTGTCTTTTAAATTATTTTTACTGATTGGCATCCTTTTGAAATGCTTCAATTTTGTTAGGTGCTGCCAACTGCTCTTGCTTCAAGCTTCATTCCCAGATGTATCTGTTTGTTTGAAGGTTGCCTCTATTTGTGTCCATAATTTACCTATTCTCACATTAAATCCTTGAGTCGAGACATAAACTTCTATAATAACAACAACATATTTATTTACCCTATTTCTTTAGTATTAGATGATCTTCTCTGTTGTTCCAATTTCTACTTAGTGATCAAGTGGAAAACATATTCAACAATAGTCCAAAGAATAATTAAGAGATCATGTTCTTCAATGGAGTGCTCCTGAGAAATGATATTTATCAAAGAATGATTGTTAATATAGCTCAACAAGGATTTCATAAGGACCCTTTCATGAATATCTTCTACAATAATGATCAATAATCACAAGCTCCCCTTAACTATATGCATCGTCTCTTTTGGTAGAGTCTTCCCATCAGATGCTCAGATTGTCGAAGATCAGGTCAACAACATGTGTTGTTGGTTGGAGAGTTCAAGGGACTTTCAGATTGTATTTGCTTCCTTCTCCAAAGTTGTGTAACTTTCTTATCTGGCTTATTTCTAGCTTGAGTAGGTTCCCAAATCAAGTTACAATTACATGCCATATGACCAATGTTATGACACTTGAAGCATTCTATGTTGTTCATGAATAAGAATTCATGACTTCTTCTTGCAAAATTGTTCCTTAGAGATTGTTGGGGACCATAATATCTATCTTTATGATATGCCCTACAATCTTTTGCTATGTGTCCAAAGTCTGTACAAGCATAACAATAACCAAGAAATAAACTTTGGTACCTGGGAGATGGAGATTTCCTTGATGTACTTCTGAAGTTCTTCTGCCTTGAGATCCTTTGATGATAACAATTGCTTCTCGCATCCTTGACATCATCTACATTTATTCTTGGAGCGAGATTTCTTCCATTGTTGTGTTGACTCTTCTCCTTACCTTTATTGGAATTGGGAGCATCAACATTTATTTCTAGTTTCCTCATATCCTTTTTTTTTGAAGCATTATCATTCTTGTTTGTGGATTCACCTTCATAGCCAAGACCCGATTTATCAAATAGGAATCTTTGATGGCTAAGCATGTCACCCAAGGCTTGAGAGCTCCATCCCTTCAACCTTTTTCCTAAGGGAGACAATATCTTCTTCCAATCTTTCACAATAATTATTCTTCTTAGCAAGTTGTTTCTTAGTTTCTTCCTTGATATGAGTAGCTTCATTTGCTTCTATTTTAAGGGAGAAGATATCTGACTTCATTTTGAATATTTCTTCATTTTATTTTGCTAAACTTATCTCCATTTCTTCCTTGATTCTTGTAGATTTACATGTTTCGACCTTGAGAAGGTTGAGGTCGAATTTTAGTTTGATGATTTCTCCATCCGTTGCTTTTAGTTGACATATCATGGTGTTTCTCTCCTTTTCTTCTTCATCAACTTGTCCTATGATTGCCAATGCTTCCATTGTCTTCTCATCTCCTTGTGCTAACTTTCTTGCTTCTTGTAGTTGAGATTTGAGAGAGGAGACCTCTACCTTGTACTAACCAATCTCTTCTTCAAGTTTGTTCAAGCTCTTGTGCCTTTGTTCAAGTTGACTTGACAAGGTATCTTCCCATTTCCTTGCTTTATCCAATTTATTTGTCATGGATATGCCTTCTTCATGATGCTTTCTTTTGCTTTGATGAAATTCCTTCTTATGCTTGGCAAGCTCTTCATCCCTTTCTTGTACTTGAAGCTTGACAAGGTCAACTTTCTTCCTTTTTTAGTCTTGGTCACCATCTAGTTCTTTCTTCTTAAGTTCCTAATTTTCCTTTTTCAAATTGATAATCTTTTCCATGGCAGCCATAAGTTTAGCAAGGAGATCTTCTACAAAATATTTTTCATTATCTCCATCTTCTAGGTCTTCTTTAGCTTTGATGTCATCATTCTCATTTTCAGCTTCTATGATGAGTTTTGGACTTCCTTCTTGGTTTCCATCATCTTCTTAACTGGTGGTCATGGTCAATGCTCCTTTTGAGTGAAGGTCATGAAGTTTGTCCCATATACCCTTTGGTAATGAACATTTTCCTATGTTGTTCTTTATAGAATTAGGTAGCCCATTCAAGATTGCCCTCATTGATTTTGCATTGTAATCCTTGAATTCTCCATCCATCATGCTATCAATAATCACTGATTTCCATATTTCAATGCCTTGAGCCTTTAAGAAATTCCTCATTCTTGCTTCCCATATATTAAAGTTTCCATTGAACCATGGAGCCTTCTCAAACTGATTGTCATCTATTTCAGTGGTAGAGGGAGACACATCTTTAGGAGGATTGGAAACTTTCTTCCTTGGCTTTTCCATTTGTGTTCTAAAGATCAACCTTCAAGCTGTTAGGCTTTGAGTGAAGGTACCGCCTATAATATGAATTGTTGGAAATACTGAGAGGTGGGTGAATCAGTATTTCTTTTCAATTGTTATTTTTACCAGTTAAATCATTTATATTTAGAACACAAAATGAACAATAGGAATACATGTTTTTATTAATATAATCTTTACAATAAATTAGATACAATGTATATACATCTCCAATTTGTTTCCAAGCACCAACTTGGACCTTTTGTGAGGCTCCAACCTCCGGGGCATAAACCCTGTCTTTTCAAGGCACCAACCTTGAATTTAGGAGCACCAACTCCAAGGACACCAATCCTTCCAATTCTGAGGCACCAACCCCAAGGGATCAGACCCTATCTTGTCAAGATATGTTTGGTGGTAATTCTATGATCCAAAATCTTCTTCATTGAGTTTTGTCATTCTAGAGCTTTACTGTAGTTTCCATGCTACATCATTAATGAAACCCTGTCTTCATATGAAGGAGTCTTACCAACTCTTCATATTGCCCAGACAGAGTCTGCAAAGTTACCTCATGATGATTTCAGATAGGCATCATGATCTCCAATAATGTTTCCAAGATTTGTTGAAGCTTTCCAACAAGATATCTGCGCTAAGCCTCAATGTATGCATAAAACAATTTCTCTATTTTCAAGCCTCTATTCTTATTTTCACTTTAGGAGTGATTGTCTCAGTATCTTAGTTCCAAAGAACATACTCACAAATATTTCAATGCTGGTGTTGTCTGCTACTCCCTTCAACTGATGACTGATGAAATCTTACTTGGCTGGTTTGAGGTTAAACAGATCTTCGTCTTCCGCTAGTCGTTCGGCTTCCTTCTATCCTATTGGACCTTCAGCTTCCTTCCTCTTGCTGGACCTTCGACTTCCTTCTATCCTATTGGTCCTTCGGCCTTTTTTCTGTCTTGCTAGACCGTTGGCTTCCTTCTGTCCTGTTATTCCTTCAACTTCCTTCTTTTCTATTGGACCTACAACTTACTCTATTTCTTCTAGTTTGTCGGTTGTGAACTTTCCTTTTTCTCTGTTATAGATTCCTGATATGCCTGACCTTTGGCTTCTTTTTTCGCTCATTTTAACTTCAGCTTCCTCTGTGCTCACTTGACCTTTTGGCTTCTCCACCTTCGACTTCTCGATCTTCGACTCCCTCTGTCTCTTCGAGTTCACCAATATTCAAAAGACACGTTCATTTGGAAGAGAGGCCAACTTATGATGTCACATATTAAACTTATATTAGAGAAGCCCTTTCATCCACAGACTTAAATTATTCATGGAAATCATATCACAAGAGAGGTTATACCCATATTGGAGATCCCATGTGCCACATCATTCCTTTAATCACAATTGCAACTTCCGGAGGTCTTCTCATAACATAGTCGATCCCCATATTACTGATGAAGCGGATGTCATATGATCTTAAGCAGTTGTTAATAAACTTTTCAGGTCCAAACCTTATCGCAATCAACGATTTTCCATCGTTACATCTCTTCAATACTTATGATATGCGACGGATGCGATATTTCCTTAGGATGTACTACAATGGTGCAACGAGTCCGCATACATATCGAAATCAGTGTATTTCAATGTGGCAAGGCTTTAAAGAGGCTTTCGATGTGGCGGATGCAATGCCATACTAAGGGCTGTTACTATAACCTATTCGGTTCCGCATGTATTATCAAAATCGGGGTTTTAATGTGACAATAACTTTAAAAGGACTTGTGATGTGGTAGATGTGATGTTGTATTACAACATATTGTAATAGTCCTGTGGGTCCATATATTTATCACAATCACAAATTTTGAGTGTGACATTCCTTTGCATTACATAACTTCTGATGCGGCAGTTCTGGTATGGCGGATGTGATATAACAATAGAACATGTTCTATTGGAGAAGTCGGGTTCGATAACACTGTTAACTCCTCCGTTATGTTGGCTCCTCTGATATTTCATGTGATATCTCTGATATGGCTCTTACTCTTGAGCATATGCGATATTTTAACAAGAATAGTTTGTAACAAACTCTTACTCATGGCTTGGCTTTCCTGTGGCTTCTCCTCACTCTTCCACTCTTCTGATAGCTGTTGCTTCTGTGTCTTATCTTCTTGTGACCTCCGATAACTCTGCTTATGCACCTCTACCGATGTGTTCCTCTTTTCTTCTCATGGTTTCCAATGAACTCTTCCTCTTAGAATTTGGCTTCATGATGGCTTTCGATAAACTGCTTCTGATGAACTCTTCCAATATGCTTCTCTTGATACAATAGGTCTTCCTTTGACTTCCAATAGCTCTTCTTTGATAGCTCAAGTTACTTCACGAATCTATTGCTTTCGATGAAATCTTCCAATAGCTCTTCTTTGACTGCGCTTGTTCTTAAATTCCAATGGCTTCCAATGTCTTTCCAATGGATTCCTTGATGACTTTGCTCCTTGGTTTCTTGCTCCTGTTTCTTCACAGATTTTCTCTGCTTCTCCTTGGCTTCATATCATCATTTAGTATCCTATAATATCGCCATATTGAAATCAATGACAATCTAGATCAACAGAAATAAGAGGCGGTGTCATCATCGTCAAGGAATTAAGGTGATATCTCTCTCTTTAAACCAAGGATCAATTTTGAAGGAAGGCATCTTCATCAAGAAAACATATTCTATTTTCAGGATCAAAATCAAGAAAGCATCAAGTTGAAGATATTGTCATCAAGAAGTATCTTCACAAGTAAGTATCTTTGTATATATGTCTGAATCTATTAAAATGACTTCATTTTTCAAGGAGAGTGTAACACCATCCTCCCACATTTACCCAAGTTAACAGGCCCGCTAGGGTACTCCCAAAGTATAGTTAAGAAAGTGGAACCGACAAAACCAAACCAATTTGACCTTTCACACATACTACAAAACCTTTAGGAGCCAATCAACCATTCCAGGTGACCAAAATTTGAGAAAACTTGACATTTTACTCATCGACACCCCCAACCACTCCCATGACAAGTCATGCATGCAACTGAGGCCTTCATGTCGCTAACACAGCATGGGCATGCTAGTGACTGTGGACGTTTTTAGCTAGTTCTGAGCCAACGACCCCAGATTCTATGCCACTTTTTCATGGCCCATGATAAGGATTGCATGCGAATGGGACCCTCGTATCATTCTCATATCAAGGCATCCATGTGACTATGGCCTTTTTCAGACAATTTAGTGCCAGTGACCCTCATTTATGTGCCACCTTTTTAGGGTTAGGACTTGGACCACTACCCAAAACCTCATGAAAATTCCAAAACTAATAAATAACATTGAAACAAGGTTTCTAATGCAAACATTGGAACAAGGACTTGATATGAACCCTACTATCCATGGCATGCATTTTTTCAAACATATCATAAACATCAAATGTACAGGTCTATTGTAGTGGCTTCAATACCCTCCAAAATTTTGGCCTGCATCTAATTTCAGAGCCTTCCTTGGTTTTTTCCTTGATGATTGAAAACACTTGGGCTCATCCCTTGAGCTCATGTCAATTCTTTGCACCCTCCTCACTTGATCGTTCACCGGACATATTTTAGTGTGTTGGTCATAATGTCATGTTTACGATAATGTTCTAGCTATATTGTAGGCTTGTCTTCGTGTGTACAAGTTGTGTTTGCTATGTAAGCATCTGTCGTACTCACACACGAAGTCGTATGTAATGTCACACAAGTTTCGTTTAGGTTATTCAACAATCTATCTCAAGTGTTGCACTTGTCACTTGCACCCATCAGTTAGTCGCACTAACCATATGTTGTCTTGTTTGTTTGAGGTGTCTTGTCATCGAGTCATGTCGAGTGTGTGTTCGCAAGGTCATGCATGCACGAGTTCACTCTTTCACAAACTTAGTCATTTTTTCAAAGAACTATCGATTAGACCACCCTCCACCAGCAGAACCTCCACTAAGTTACACTGGGCAGTGTTAGCCCTCAGTGATCATGTATTGCTGCCCAAAATTGTGCAAAGCTTGAGGTTGCCTTCTAGACAGTTTGAAATGTGCAATACTAGAATCGACATAGTTGACTGTCACCTAGAAAAACACAGAAGTTTCCTAAGAAGCCATCTCAATCTACAATGCCCGTAAGATAATCTATCAAGCTTCCTGCTGGTCAATCGAAGAGTTTGACTAGGTAGTGACCCCAGGCTTCACTCCAAAAAATTGCACAGAAGCTTTCAGCATGTCTACCTCTACTAGATAAAGAAATGGTATAGACATGAGGGAGAGCCCTGGAGAGGCACCCAATTCCTGTCACTAGAGCCCTGGAGAGGCACCCAATTCCTGTCACTACATTGTCCCCAAGTGTTGAACTATATTTTTGCCTGCAATCCTACATCAATAACCAATTCAAAGTGTTGACAATGGGATTTGGGTGACGATTTGATTTGAAGTGCAAATTTTATAAATGTACCAAACTTATTCATGGCTATTTGAACTTGTGAATGTATTTTTTTAGAGAGAGATTAGATTTCATAAATTTAATAAGCAATTACCATACTAATGAGAACAAGAAAATTAATTTTATATAATTGATTTATTATTATTATTATTTTGGTAATTTTGTTCTAAATTAAATTTTGTTTTAAATCAAATTATTTAGAAAAAAAATTTAGTATATAACAATTTTCACCAATCATATTTAAATTATGACTATCTTCAAAGCCATTTAATAGCTCTAACAAAATAAATTATATATTATCTTAAATCCTTTTGTTTACTGAATTCTGCTTAATCTATCCATTTAAAAACCAGAGTTTAACAATGAGAATGGTCACCATAATTCCAAAATCTAACTTTAATGAAAAAATGAGTTTTATCATTGAAATGTCTACATACCTCACACTTTTCTCTGTTATTGAAACAACTCCTTTATTAGTCCTTGAAACTACAAACAACTTGGTTTAGAACCTGGTAAGTGCACCTAGACCTCCCGAGTGAATCTCAATATTGAATCAAATTTGTTAATCCCTCATAGAATTAATCCCTAATAAAATTTATATATAAAAAAAACAATAATTTGTTTCACAAATTGACAAGAGAACCTCAATCCATTAATTATGGTATAAAATATGCATTATAGTGTGCAAAGGGTGCAATAAGACTTTCAATTTATTGTCCAATCAAATGTTTGACTTTTTTTAATATTATATATATATATATATATATATATATATAATTTATATTAATATATATAATATATATATATATTATATATTCAAGGTTTAACATTATAATTTGGAATGGTCAATGCGAAATTAATAGTGTTCAATAAACAAATAGAAAAATTCATGGGTAGAGTAATGATTCTATAACCAGATTTAAATTTAATTAATAAACACATAAAATTTTAATACTTATAGTAAATTTGTTAAACCCGCACATGCAAAACACGTAATATGAATGATAAACGTTGAGTTGCATATCTTATTCACAATTATAGATATTTATAATGAATAGGAGTGACCCTTGCTTTCATATTTTAAGTGGTTCCTAGGACTCCCTTTGGTTGTTCAGCTTCCACAACAACCCTTAGAGGATTAGGTGTCCAACATTCCTGCCCTTAATCCGAACGGGTATGTATGAATCCAAGAATAGAGTTGTAATACAAAATGTACAAAAATTCATGACAGCACTAGGTTGAATGTGCTCTCTGGAATGTTGGTATAAGGGGTGTGGTTTAAGGATGGCCGCCAACACTGGAATGCTTAGTGCAATTCCTGGAACTCTTCCAATTCTAGCAAGAAGTTTAAATCTTCTACAAGAGGAAGTGTCCCTAATGCTTTGGAGAGGGAGACATTCAACCTGAAAAAGGGAGGTCTATGACCTGCAATGGTTTAAGGTTGACCACCAACTTTGGAATTCTTAATGCAATTCCTAGAACTCTTCCAAAACTGGCAAGAAGATGAAGTCTTCTTCTAGAGGAAGTGTCTCCAATGTTATGAAGAGATGTATCAACCACGCATAGATGGTTTAAGGCTAACTACCAACCGAAAGCATGCTCAGGGGCATATTTGTCTCTGGCCACCAACTCTGAATCCGATATGGCAGGTTTTGGCTCAGGCTCGCTTGATGTGGCTTTGAAACTTATAGATGACCATCACTTCCCCCCTGTCAGATACAAGGTGAGATGGTGGAGAAGACTCGATTGCAATATTGTTCAATACTCTAGAACAAGTTTTCACATATGATTGAAATATCTTCTTGGCTATTGAAGCTCATTGCCAAGAAGCGATCCATCCAAGATGAATCTTTGTTCTTGCAGGAGGCTTGTTTCTGAAGCATTTGTTTGAAGAGTGAGTGGTTTTATGAAAATGCTCACATGGATGAAGATAAAGACAATGATCTTTCATATGGCCAACTCGATCACAATGTTGGCATTAAACAACTTTTGACTGTGAATGTGGAGGAGCAGAATATGGAATAGGTGAAGGTGAATCGCCATGAAGAAACCTAACACTTTGAAACTGAATGGGCTTGGAATAGTTTGGAATATGAAAGGACGCCTCCTTATCATATCCAAGACCTTTTTTGTGCTTTTTGTGGACAAGATCTTCCCAAGGTCTGATGATTTGGTTGGGTAGTGGAGGCTAAATTTCGGCTTCTGCATGTAATTCTGCTACTTCATTGGGTACTGAATCTGAATCAACTTACTGCTTATGGGAGTCTATTTCAGTGTTATGAATAGAAACTAGTTCAAAATGATGACTCCACTGTTGTAATTCTTCTTGTTGTAACTTTGTCTCAAGCTGCAAAAAATAAATCTTTTCTTGTGCATCTTGTAAACATGTTCTAATGTTAGCAAGAGAAGCTTTTCTTAATCTTATTGTGTCTTCAATAGTAGACAACATTAGATTACTTAATAATTCTAACAACTTAGCTAGTTTGGCCATCTTTCAATCTCAAGATTAAGACTCAACAAAGAATGTTAGCTTCAAGATATCAACTAATGTTTGAAATATATCTCCTCCTTTCAAGGCTAAGGAACATAAAAGCCTGACACAAATTTGTAAATCATAGTGCACTCAGAATCTCAATACCTTTGGGCTTTGTCGTTAGTGAAGGCGCTGAATCTCTATGGTGGTAATGGATATCAACACGTTGTTGTGACTAGAGGCTACCATTTTATCAGAAACCACACCACCACAATTTCCACATAATGATCAAAACAACAAAGACTGAAGCAGTTATTGGAAAAATTGATGAAGCCCTCTTGAACTTTGAAAAGGTTTGAGCTCTTGATCAGTATAATACAACTCTCATGGATAATTATGCTATGCTTCTACATACAAGGACATACCTTTGTAAATTGAACAGACTATTAAATGACTTATTGGATTTGATCCTAACAGGCCAGAATTTTGGGTTGTGTCAGTTTTTTGCTGGGATAAGTGAGATGATAAGAGTTGTGATTTGACATATGCAAAAAGGATTCTGTGGGTTAATGAAGGACGTATACCAAGTTACATTGTTAAGGGGAACCTATTACTATCTTGCATGGTAATGTCTACGGTAATGGAATAGGAAATTTATTGAAGCAACATGTTGTTTTCTTTCTTGGAGCATATTTCATTTCGTTTTGTTGGGAGCTCATACATCACCTAATTTAGGTAGTGCAAACTTGAACGTCTGTATTTTCCATACCTCAAGGTTCAATTGTTGCAGAAACAAGTCCAACTAATCCATTACTAGTGGTGTTGGAAGAGAGTGGTTGCAGATCTTTGGCTCAATGTTTTTTTTATCTTGATATGTGTATGGTCTTTGAAAATAACGTGGATAGCTAGCATCGGGCTTCCTTCTTTGAAGGGACTGGAGAAACCTACAAGAGAATTATGGACAGTTCATAAGGCTTTAGTAGGAATGAATATCAACCACATTCTGGAACTCGACCTGAGAAAAGAGTGAAATTGCTCCCCACATGAAGCCACCGAGAGGAACAGAGGCTTTAGAGGCCCACACCTTATTTATCGTTACGACAGGCATCCCATTCTTTCTCTTTGAACTTGTGTCGTCAACAACTCCTCGATACCCATTGGGTTCTTTGAGAGGGAAGCTGAACCGTTTGTGGATTTTATATGGCAACCAATGGCTTTGAAGTAGAAGAAGAGTTCCCATAAAATGGTGGTGGGGAGTCCCCTACTCCCAGGTAGCAAGACTATGATTTTCTATCACCCCACCCTTCCAATGACAATGGAGAATATTACAAGGGTGATTCACATTATTCTATTAGGAGTGTGGTGGTAGCACTGGGAGAGGAGTTGAATGGTATAGTTTGAGGAGGTACTTGTTAACATAGATGACGGGTAGTATGGCAGGGCCACCAAGTGATCCTGCAACATAATATTATGGTATTAAAACCATGAGTTGGGAGATGATTGTATGCATACCATTCAACTAGAGGGGAGAGGGCCGACTATATGGGAGCCGACTATACACATACCATTCACCGCACCATTTTCTTTAAACCAATACTGCTCCAAGGCTACACCACAAACATGTTGTGCAAGGATTTACCAATATGATCCATTTCTCCATAGAAACTATGGTCTACCCTTTTTTCAAAGACAAACAATCGGTGATGATGTTAAACATCCATTGTAATCATGCTCACACTTCTATTTCTCTTTGTTTCACTCTTGTTTCCACTTACAATATGGAATGCAAAGAACTATTTCTGGTAGGAAACTGACAAACAGTGTGATAGGTAGATATATAAAGTTTGAAACAACCTCATGCATATCTGCCACTTTACAATTAAGGAAGGAAGTGGGATAGCATGCAACAAGAATAATAATGGAAGTTCTGACACACAGGATGATGACAAGAAGACGTAGTTGAAATTTATAGAGTCCACAAAACAAGTGGCTCAAATTAGAGCATGCCATAAATTTGACTGCAGCTCTGATACCATGTTAAACCCACACATGGCAGACACAGAATATGAATGATAATCATTGAGTTGTGTATCTTATTCACAATGATACATATTTATAATACATAGGAGTGACCCTTGGTTTCATATTCCAGATGGTACCTTGGACTCCCTTTGGTTGTCCAACTTCCACTCCAACCCTTAGAGGATTAGGTGTCCAACAAAACTTTTAATAGAACAAGTTTCTTAAACATGGATATCCACCTCCACTTTACCATGGACATTATAAACTTGTAAACAAGGTTTTCTACAATATCATGGATTATTAATACCACATTATAAAAGGAATAACACACTTAACGATACAAAATTAAAAAAGTGAAATATTTTAGACATTACATATAGCATTGATTACATAAAGTGAAAATTCTTCACCATATGATGGAGGAGGGAGAGAGATGCATAGAGGGGGGGGGGGGGGTTGAGGGGGGAAGGATAGAGGGAAGGAGATGATGACAAATCTAGATGATGGAGAGAGAGAGAGAGTGATGGGAATGAGAGATATAGAGGGAGTTGTAAGAGAGGGAGATACAGGAATGGAGAGAGAGAGGAGGGGGTGGAGAGGAGAGAGAGGGAGAGAGAAAGAGAGAGAGAGATCGAGTTGGAGGGGGATAGAGAGGGAGGGAAGAACAAAGACATAAATATATATATGTAGAGAGAGGGAGTGAAAATGGAGAGATGGAGAGAGAGGGAGGATAGGAGGGAAGATAGAGAGAGAGGAAGACATAGAGATGGAGGGGGGAGAGAGATAAATATAGGGGGAGGGAGATAGTAATAGAGTTGTAGGGTAGATAGAGAGAGAGATGTGGGGGGATATATAGAGGGAGGTGGGAGAGAAAGGAAGTGAGAGGAAGAAAGATAGAAAGAACTTGAGAGAGATAAGGAGAAAGGGAGGGAGAAAGAAATGTTGGAAGGGGAGAGAGAGGAAAGAACAAAGACATAGAAAGGTAGAGGTAGATAGAGAGGGAGTGACAAGGGAGAGATGGGGAGTGACATGCAATAGATAAATGTGTGAAATTTTTTTGAGTCAGTCAAAGATCTGAGCGTAGATGAGAAATACTATGAGAGGACAACAAAGCTTGGAGAATCCCACTCAAAAATGGATGATGGTTATCAAGACCATAAAATTGAAACCCATTATGAAAGTATGAATATGGATGAAGAAGATGTAACAAAGATTGCAAAGAGATAAGTTGAAGCCTCTATGTGTGAAGTAGAGTAAGAGCATATAAATTCTCAAGGACTCCACTATAATGTGGATGGTGCAAATGATGGTGAATCCCATAGTGACAAAACACATGCGGATCATCATTGCAAAATGAGATGTGAATTGTTGCATCCAGTCGCAACTGATGGATTTGATGAAGTTGAAATTGTCAATGAGCACATGCATGCTTGGATAACCCACCATAGGGCGTATGAACATTATGTCACATGTTCGAAACTACGTGGGAAAAAATCCAGCCACTCTAAGGGGGATCCACATCTCAAAAAAATATTACACACTTCTTTCTATTCTTACCATACTTATTTTGTGTGCCCTATTTATTGAAGGAATTGTTAAAATATATGTAGAACAAAAAAAATCTTAAATAATACCACACCACTTATCAATAAAGTTTTCATCTTTAAATGTTAGTATTGAAGTGGTAAAGGCTCAAATCTTTATCTATTTTTGTAGATTTTCTTATAAGGAATGCATAGTGTACTTTTATTTTCATACATTAAAAATTAAAATAAATATAAATCCATATATATGCTCTCTTCATGTACATGATACATATATTATTATAACTAAGCAAAGTTCCTTGGTAATGATATATTCTTTTCATGCATGCGACATTGAGTAAGATATAAATATATAAGTAACTTAACTTGCAAACTTGATAATTTGTAAATGAAACAAATAAATCCATTCTAACTACATTCATCAAAAGTAATGTAACATTGATAGAATATAACATCAAATCCACATCATGAATTTAAAATTCAATGAAGATATTTTCATACACACAAGTTCAAATTCATGTATTTGTATTCCAAATTTTTCTAGCTATACATTTTTCTTTTCTACAAAATGGAACTTCATTCCCAACATAGATAACGGAAGTTCATTCCTATTGTCACTCCCACAAACAACCTTGGATTGATTACAAGACCAATGCTTGGGCACATCTAGATTTTGTATGTCTCAAATGATTCTTAGGAAAATGGAGACATCACATATGTTCTCTCTCTCTCTCTCTCTCTCTATATATATATATATATATTAAAAGGAATGGGTTGGCTCATTCATCCAAAGGTATAAGTCATGCATTTCCGATACTTCTTCACATATGTAGTTCACAGAAATATGTGCATAAAATAATGGAGGTTGGGTAGTTCAAGGAATTACAGTTTAATAAGCTTTTATAGAGAAATGACAGAGGATAAGAAGAAAGAGAAACTCATCACATAGTTATTAAAGCATCAAGAATTCTAGACTTAACACATAGAGTTTGAGGCATTAAGAAATTATACACTTATTTGAGTTACGGGTAGATATAATGGAGAAAAGAGAGACTAAATGCTATGATTCATGTAGCACAATTTTAAATATATAATTGCTGAAAATAGCAACAAGAAATGCTAAACATAACATTCATAATATTCCAATTTTGATTTGTCCTTGAATTAGAATTGAGAATTAAAATTGGAATTTAGTCTCACTAGCTACTTGAAAAATAATTAATTAATTCATCTTGAGTTAATTAGTTAGAGAAATTCAAGCTAGAGTTCTTTGTGAAGTCATGCAACAATTATCCCTTAAATTAAGTTATCCCTTAATTAAGGAGATAAGGATGAGCTGTATTTGAGTTGTAATTAGTTAGCTCATTTAACTGAGTTAAGTCCAGTTAAATTAGTTCCAAATAGTTTGAGGAACTAATTTTGAGTTCAGTTAGTTAATGCATGCATGCATCAAACTAGTGTACTACAGATAATTGAAAATTATCTCATCGATAACTCATTCATGTCAGTTCAGACAAATATCCAGTTGAGATTAAAGATAGGGAAATTGTACTATTAGTTGCATGAGTTTTCCTATAAAGGAAACTCATCCATGCAGAAGGAATAAGGTTCCTTGAGGATTTTGCAGTTCTGACAATGTGTTGGAGCAATGTTACACTGGGTAACAGCTCGATCACCTAGTGAAAATTGCGTAAGGAAATAGGAGGCTTGGAGGGCAGAGAAGAAGGTTTGTGAGAAGCCTTATTAGCCTGTGAGCATCTAGGAAGATTGTACTGAGAGCTGGGTAGCTGTGACAGCTAAGGCTTTGTGTAATTTTGATCTATTTCCACCTTCTATGCTAATACAAATAGCGAGGTTTTTAGCTGAGGCTTTCCCCTGAGTATTTTTTGTGTTTCATGTGCATTGATTCTTCTTCTTATGGTTATATTATTCAGCTCTTATTTAGCTGGATCTTTAAGCTTTCGTAAAGAAAATTGATAGTAGAAGTAGATTATAGTATTTCTCTTTAGTATATTGCATTATCAGGTTAATCTACAGTCAAATTTTCTACATGATCTCAGAGCAAGATTTGTAGAGAAAAATTCTACATGGTCTAAGAGGTGGATGTGTAGAAAATGCTACATGGTATCAGAGCTAGCTGATCTATAGAGAAATTTCTACATGTTATCGGAGCAAAGGTGATGGAAGTTGTGAACAATATACTGAGAAGAGAATTCAAAGTTTGAAGTTTGGGATTGTAGGTACAAATCAAATTCATACCATACGTCAAGTTGGTCAATGGCATTCTATGGCTTGAGACTCGAGTATGCCTTGGATGGAATTTCGAATTACATAGCATGGAAAGATCGCATGGAAGTGGTATTAGAAGACAATGGTTTGAAGGATTTCATTGATCAAGAAATCACCAAGCCAGCTGTAGCTAATGCACAAGAGTTGGTTGAATGGAAGAAGTGCGTGGCGAGGGTGAGACAGATCATCCTTGAGGGAGTTTTAGACCATATTGTCTCGAGTCTCCATGGGAAGGAGAATCCGTTTTCAATGTGGAAGACATTGAAGGACCTATATCAGAATAGTAGCGACCAGAGGAAACTGGCGCTCAAGGATAAGCTTTGAAGAATTAAGATGGAGAATGGTGATACTATTTCCACATATTTGAACAAGCTCACCACCTGTAGAGATGAGCTTGGAAGTGTGGGAATAACTACTGCCGATGATGATATGGTGAGACTTGCTCTCCTCGGTCTTCCAAAGAGCTACCGTAGCAACCAAGACTCTCTGAATGGAAGTGAGAAACTGCTAGATCGGGAGCGATTGTGGTTGGATCTCATGTAGGAGGAGATCAAGAGGAGCACACGAGATGGTTCTTCATCGAAGGATGATGAAGAAAATCTAGCCTTAGCGAGTAAGGAAAGGAAAGGGAAGGAGAAGGATTCTCATCCCAAATCGAATTCTTCTCACGGAGGGAAGAAGGGTGACAAATCTAAAGTGAGATGCTTTAATTATCATGAGATGGGTCATTATGCAACTAATTTCCCATCGAAGAAGTCCAAGAAGGGATCCTCAGAAGGATCGAAAGTTGAGGCATTAGCCTCTCAGTTCGAGATGGACTTTACTCTCATCGCATGCATGGTGTCATCGATGATGGGTTGTGGTTGGTTTCTTAAAAGTGGAGCCTCATTCCACATGACTGGTGATAAAGTTTTATTCAGTACCTTGGAGGAGAAAGATCTCAGGATACTCATAGAGATGGGTGATGATGAAAAGTATAGTGTTTCAGGAGTGGGCACGGTTGCTTTTCAGAGGGAGCATGCAACTTCTATCACCTTGACAGATGTGAAGTATGTGTCTGGACTGAAGAAGAACTTGGTATCGATCGCAATGTTGGATGACAAAGGCTACGATGTTATCTTCAGTAGGGGAAAGGTTTTCCTTAGACACATCACCATGGGACAGGTGAAACAGGTCGGTTCACGAGTACACAACTTGTATTCTCTTGAGGTTCAAGATGCATGCAAAGCCTTTAGGAGCAAGGAAAATGTTAGAGACTTGGTGGTTGAGAGGGAGAGTAAATTACCTCTCAACATGCAGCCCCAGAAGAAGTCTCAGACAATTGTGAAGGAGCCATAATTGGAAATGTTGAGAGGAGATTGAGTGGAGGCATCCACTCATGCAAAGACCACTAGTAGGGGGAAATTTTGAGCCAAGTGGGCAGAAGGATCACATGCACCCATACCTCCAGGTGTGAGGTGGGGTGATGTGAAGTGATAGTCTCAAGAAGGCTGAAATTGGGCAAGGTCCATTGAGAGGTTTTATCTCATGGATCATACCTTGCTACGAGAGCCCAAAGTATAGAGTAGCAGGAGGAATTAGTGGGATTGATGCAGCTAGAGATAAAAATGACAGAGGCTAGAGCAGTTAGATACTGAAGAGTGCAGAGAAGGATTGACAACAGTGAAGAAAGGTTGAGTCAGAAGAAGCGCAAAGTTTTTAGTTAACAAAGGTAATAAAAGTCGGAGACTTTGATGACAGAGGCATCATTCTGATTCAGGTTGGATACTTTTTTGTTTATGGAGTTATTGGAGCTACAACACTAGAGATAAGTGTTGCATGCAGAAAATTCCAAAGGTTCAAGATCGGGATTGAGTTGAATTTCTTTCTTGCTGAGAGGGAGTGTTGAAAATAGCAACAAGAAATGCTAAAAACAACATTCAGAATATTCCAATTTTGATTTGTCCTCAAGTTAGAATTGAGAATTAAAATTGGAATTTAGTCTCACTAGTTGCTTGAACAATAATTAATTAATTCATCTTGAGTTAATTAGTTGGAGAAATTCAAGCAAGAAGTCTTTGTGAAGTCATGCAATAGTTATCCCTCAAAATAAGGAATTATCCCTTAATTAAGAAGATAAGGATGAGTTGTATTTGAGTTGTAATTAGTTAGCTCAGTTAACTGTGTTAAGACTAGTTAAATTAGTTCCAAATAGTTTGAGGAACTAATTGTGAGTTCGGTTAGTTAATGCATGCATGCATCAAACTAGTGTACTCGAGATAACTGAATATTCTCTCATCAATAACTCATGCATGTCAGTTCAGACAAGGACCCAGTTGACATTAAAGACAGGGACATTTTACTATTAGTTGCATGAGTTTTGCTATAAAGGAAACTCATCCATGCAGAAGGAATAAGGTTCCTTGAGGATTGTGCAGTTCGGAGAGTGTGTTGGAGCAGTGTTACATTTGGTAACAACTGGATCACCCAGTGAAAACTGCACAAGGAAATAGGAGGCTTGGAGGACAGAGGAGAAGGTTTGTGAGAAGCCCTGTTAGCCTATGAACATAGCTATGAGAGCTAAGGCTTTGTGTAATTCTGATGTATTTCCACCTTCTATGATAATACAGATAGTGATGCTTTTAGCTGAGGCTTTCCCCTGAGTATTTTCTGTGTTTCATGTGCATTGATTCTTCTTCTTATGGTTATATTGTTTAGCTCTGATACAGCTAGATCTTTAAGCTTTCGCAAATAAAATTGATAGTAGAAGTAGATTATAGTATTTTGCTTTAGTATATTGCATTATTGGGTTAATCTATAGTCATATTTTCAACAAGATCTCAGAGCGATATTTGTAGAGAAAATTTCTGCATGGTCTAAGAGGGGATGTGTAGAAAATTCTACAATAATCTCAATAATCCATATAGGAACATGCATTAATAAGCCAATACAAATGAATCTGTGAGGATGTATGAAATATTTATAGTAGCTATGATTGCATGAATTCAGAGAAGAAAGATGAACATAATAGGTTTCAATAGAGGGATAACATATTGTAATTCTTGAAGGGGGAATCTCCACCATTTACTTGATATTCTGAAAGATCTATATTATAAAGTCATATAGTCCAAAAATAACATGTAGCCTTTTCTTTCAGATTTATAAACATTTGTAAAGTGTTTCCTTCCCCTATTTATCTAGAGAGCGGAGTGTTGAACATTCATTACAATAAAATATCTTCTGTCGTGTATCAACTGTCAGATCGACTAGCTGTCTCGGCTAGGGATGGATCTGTGGCCCAAAAACATTACAAAAAATTAATTGCCTCATTAAAGGGCAACATTACATGATTACAAAAATGGGTCCATCGAGCAAATGAACACGCCAACAAAATATCTCCATGCCCATCCCTGTGATTGTCTTTGCTTTTAGGTTGTTTCTTGCACATTGATTGGCCTCCTGTGCTACTTATTCGGTTCTCATTGCTTCGGCATTTACTTCTTGAATAATTCATCCATTAAAGCTGGGAGTGGGCAACTATCAGTTTCATGCCGCAGTACAGGAGTAGAGGACCCTTGGGTGGTACTTCATCTTCCTTCACTATGGGACACCATGCTAGATAATCAAGTCCTCTCGAGCTACTAAGTCCTTGTTTACTTCTGTCAGCATTGACCCTCATTCCATGTCACAAAGGGCCTTTCTGGATCACCCCATGTCGGGTTTAAATGCTCCATCTCCTTTATTAAATGCCATAGCTTCTAACCCACTGTGCCTTTAAATTCTTGCAATACCTAGTCACGGGGTTTTCATATTAGGATTTTTCACTGAAAAGCCTTTACAGGATGGGTCCTTCAAATCCACTCTAGCCCCTTTTGCTTCATGTGACCGGGGTTTATGACCAAGTGCTTAGTCCTTGGGCTCTAGGGCTTTTCGACTCCCCTCTAGGGTTTGCTTCCCTTTTTACATGGAATATCACATATCAACGATTTATAACACTTTACCTTTGGTATTTCCCCTTGACACTTGTGATTCCCGATTTACGAAATCGGGCCCACCTAGGATATCACAATTGTAATGCAGGAGAGAGTGTTAAGGATGAGTGGTTTTCAAAGGGGAGCATGATAAGTAAGTGGTAAGTGAGGAGAGGGGTGTGAAATAATATGAGAGGGACACGTAGCGACAGAGAAACTAATTTTTTAGAGCCCCCCCTCACTGATAAAGGGAAACATGGTGGGGGGGATGAAAAGCCCTGGGAGTCAGCAATTTGGGCGAAGTGAATTGAGACCATCCAAAGATGGGGGGGTGTTTAATTAATTTGTGGCCTTTGAAAAGGGATGGACCTGACACCCCTTTAAATATATTGTATAAAATATTGCATCCAGGGAGTTCCTGCATATCGCCATCGCAAGCCAGGAAGGACTTCAATGGAGGAGGAAACTTTGCTTTGTGTGATTGTCGATTGCCAATCTTGGGGATTAATGACATCATCAGTGCCACATGGCACTTACTGAGTGGTGACATGTGTTACACAAATATTCCCCCATAGAACCCTTGAAAATGTCAAGTATGTGTGCCATGTGTCCTTTGTACTATCATGTCATGCTAACATCAGCTACTATGTGAATTCATTGGGACCAATGGTATTCCACCATGTGCCCCCCGTAGAGGAGAGAGAAAAGGCCCAATTACCTCTAGTTTTGCAACTAATTTCCTTTGTAAATAGACATCGACCCTTCTTAGTGCTTTAACACTAAAAGCCCAATTTTTGACTGTTTTCATGATCTTGTGTTTTTTTGCACCCTTTTGCACTTGCGATCGCCGATATGTGATATTGGCACTCTGCATCATGAACCACCGATAAGCCGATGCACCATGCCTTGGGACCCGTTGATTTGCGATTTGTGATATCGGCGATCGGCCAATCAAAAATTTTGCTGCCTTCCCCTGCTACTATTTTAGAAAATCCTTGATTGCGATTTGCAATGAGCCTAACCCTTAGCCATTTTCCCTTTGTTTTCTAGCTTTGAAAGGGCATCTTCGATCTTCTCTAACTTCTGATCCAAGAGTCAGTTTTTGGACTTGCACCTACCACTGGAAAGCTTATTCCAAGAACTATCAAGTGGAGAGGGTTCTTCGATCTTCTCTAACTTCTGATCCAAGAGTCAGTTTTTGGACTTGCACCTACCACTGGAAAGCTTATTCCAAGAACTATCAAGTGGAGAGGGTTAGATGTATATTTGAGAACTTCTGTGGCTTGAAAATTGGCTTCAAACTTCGCTGTTATTTGGCACTTGGGATAGCTGAAAACTCATAATGCAGTGAATGGCAACAATTCCCATGAATGACATAATGGGAAAATGACCTCATGAATGATCTTGAAATTCGATGTATAAGTCACATTATCCACTCTTGGCACTCCCAAGTGCATTTCCAAATTGATATTGCTACAAAAATTCAATAACCAATTAGTTGTAAAATCCAAAATGCATATAATCAATTTCGTTAATTGATGATAAGTTTTTGATCAAATACTCATTCTCACCATGAGGATCTAAGGCAATGGAGAAGACTACCCTTCCTAGGTAGATGGTGTAGCACTTGGTGATGGATATAGGCATGATTCAGGGGTGATGGATAAAGGCATGTTAGGAGAGAAATAGGAAAAAGGTAGTGGGTTTAGGTGATGATACATCCCCATTGGTTGTACGATAGTGGGAATAACCCTAGGGTGAGGGATCACCCTAGTAGGGAAATAGGAATGCTAAGGGTGGATGATTGGAACAATGAGAAGAGTGGATGGCTAAAGGGTAGGGGTGGGAATTGGGAAGGGTTTGGGGAGGCGGTTATAGGAATGGGAGAATTTATGAAGGAAAAAGGTGGTGGGTGTGGCCGACAATACATCCCCATTGGTTGTACAATAGGGGGAAGCACACTCAATGATAAAATTAGTATGGTAATGATTGGAGTAGTGTTCCCAGTGCTATAGTTTCTTTCACAATAATTGAAGTCAACAAGTTGTTGCCTCAAGTGTAACTACAAAAAATTTCATATAGTTATGCCTATGCATTGCAAATGATAATATATCATATTCCACATAAAAAAATGCATAAAATCAAAGTTCCATACCATTTTTGTGTATAATAGAATGTTGCACTAATTCAGGCATGTGGTCCACATTTCTTTGTTATTGAGAAGATAACTCTAATTGTTCATTCATGTTCTTATTTTTTGCACGAACTTGTCCAACCCTTTCAAATAGTAGTGTATCTTTCCTTACTTTTGAATTGCGACCACATCACCTTTTCTTATTGATTGGGCTCAAGAAACTATGTTCCCTCTTGGTAGTGACCTCAGATGAGTTATAGTATTGAAAAAGCATTATGTTGTATTCTTGACATGCTTTTTCTATCAAGTTGTTCAATGCATATGCATGTTCCAAGCTTGTAGGTATTATGGATCTCAATTTCTCATGAGTTGATGAGTTCACACATTTCATCTCACCATCTTCAAATAATGCACTATCTGGTCGTACATTGGTTGATTCGACATTATATGAGAAATTATTTAAATTATCAATGCTTGTTTCATTATGATAATTTAGATTGGGAGGAGAATCAAAGCATGGCAGAACATCTATTTGGATTTCTCGGCCTAATATAGGTGATTCATTCAAAACAAATAAAATTCTAGGACTTTTTGTAGTAGGATTAGTGACATTAGGAAGTAAATTTTCACTCAAACTAATGTTACTCATGAACATATTAACTTTCAATACATGTTTACAAACATTTCCATACAGGTCCCACTTGCAATTACAAAAGTGTAGATTGGAATCTTTATATATGACATTGTACCAAATATCACGAGTATCCTTATTTTGGTTATGAACCCAATAATCATTGTTACTCTTTTCATCAAGCACACAATATTCATTTGGGATCTGGTTAGTTCTACACTTGGATGAATTCAACTATTCCTCAATTATTTTGGGTCATACAAAACCAACTTCTTTTAAATGTTTCATATGATTGTAATACATACAACCTTTGTCAACAAGACATAAATCAACCAATAAAATTGCTTATGGAATGCATTGTTCTTCTCACTTAGGTACCTTTTCTTGATATACCAATGGTAAGACTCAATTGCATTATTCGTATCTTTATTGGAATGTGGAAATTTTCTTTATGATTTTGCCCATATATATATGTAGAAATAAATTTATTAGTTTTGAATTATAACTATACATATGACATGGAAAATATAGTCATTAAAGGAACTTATAAGAAACTTACATATTTTGTTATTGGATAACCAAGTTTCTTTAAAATATTCCAAAAACTTTGTATGGTCATTGAATCCTTCAAAGAAATTTTCAACTTCCTTTTTTATAGATTCATCATCTTCACATGTGTGCATGATTTCTCCTAAAGCATGAAAAATGCGGATTTGGTTTTCCCTTCCTTGGAATTTATTTCCAACATTCTTCAACCATGCATGATGAACATACCACACACATAATAGTATTTTATAGTTGATTGAAGACCTGGAATAACACAATTTTTAAAGAGAATATACATTAACAATATTTTTACGTCTCTTATAAAAATAATAAACGCATCACCTTAACGCTTCAATTTCAGTAGTAGCTTCATCTGTATTGAAGGCTTAAGCATGCCAATATGGTTGCTCTTTTTTCCCAATGGCAAAGAACTGAGATCCATTTAGAAATATCACCTATAGTATTTCTTGATAATATCATCCAAGTTACTGGAACCCCATTGTGATGTTTGTTGAAAACCATTAAGGTGTAAAGTTGATACTACATTACAAACAAAGTACATCATTATATTTATGTAAGATACTTGCATTAAAATGGGGTTGAATAAATGAATCAGATTTAGGATAAATTTGTATTCACCCCATACATATTTGTACTAAATGTTGAATCCATTGAGATTATATTGTTGTGAGAATATTTTAGCATCATTAAACGCATCCACTTTGTCTATATGCCTATGATAAAAGGGATGTTATCGAAAAAATCTTGTTTTTGGTAGAAGAAAAATCTCTTAGAGTGTTCCTTATACCAAAATTATACATTGATTGGATCACTTTGATCTTTAACATACTCTAGCGTTATGGTATCATTGTAAATGTTTAATATATCTTGTCTTATCATGTATGTATCTTGAAATATCCCTGTGTATAACTCACTGATTCAATCCTTCACATCAAAGATGAGCTTGTCCCATATCATTGTAACACTAAAACCTCTTTGGATTAAATGTTGGACAATAGATCACATATCCCTTGCTAAATGTGGTGCATAACTAAATCTCTTAGGCCTACTGATTGCATCTTTTCCATGACAGACAACATTAGATTTAACAATATGCGTACATGCAATATATATTATTACATCATCTTCTGGTCTAAGTTGAAGTTGTCACACAATGAAGTGACACTGGCAACCAACTTTAATACTTTCATGTCGATTGCATTTTTCCTTTTGATTTGAGGATGTAGTCATAATGTGTTTTTTTCACTTTCAACCATATGCACACCAATAACTATATATAAAACATTTAGGACAAATTAGATATAACATTTATGCATATTGAAATAAATTATACATATATTGAAAAAGTATATAAAGACTCATAATGTAGTCTAGATATGTTGAAAAATATGTTTGTCTGATATCCTCTACTTTTTTACTTCATTGAGAAGCAAGAGGAAATTGAGTGCGTGCATGTTCACTCGATTCCTCTCCTCTTATAAAACCATCAAGTTGACAATATGGAATAATTGCAACTTGGTTCCCATCAAACTCTATCCATGTTAAGTCTTCTGTTGAAAATTCAATCATATCCTCTGGGTCTTCAACTCCCAACCCATTAATCCTCTCCCACTTAGTCATTCTTCAAATACCTATAAAAATGACATTAAAAATAATTTGGTTTGTGTAAATATTATGGTCTTGATTAATTCATATCACTAAGCATAGAAATCAATTTTTTAGGTAAATATTTTATACTTTCCAGGTCAACTACTTTGGTAAAGTCAATATTTGGGTCATTAGTAAACTTAGAGATTTCGGACAAATTTAGACTAACCATGTATGGTATATGATGTCCGTGTGGAGGTGGTGTCACCATGTTGGTCTCATGGCACAACTTGTTATGAGTGGTTGAGGTAGAAGGGGTCGAATGGAAATACCTAAGATGCCAATCTCATAAAAGCAAGGATGTGCCCGACACTGAGGCATGAGATGGTGTGCTGATAGAGGCCCTTCGAAGAGGGACCAAAGGGAGAGACATAACACCTCTCTCAAAGGGGGAAGGTTTTGTAATCTCCTAGATTGATGGTTTGGGTAAAAACTAATGTAGGAATGTCACACCACTTTGAGTTTGATCAAGAAAGAACTAAGTTTACTAAAGGGAGAAAGACTCGATGCATTGTCCATACCAAAAGTGGGCATCCTGAACAAAGTTGATTTTGATGTCTCCCTTCAGATAACCTACAAGGAAACCTAACTTTACCCTTTTCCCCATGAACTTTAGAATCACTCGTCAATGGATCACCCATAAGTTGACAAGAATATTTATACCACACTTCTAAGACTCTAGGTATACCAAAACAATCCTTTAAGAAGGTGAGCATCCTTATAAAGCTTGCAAAGATTTGGGCTTACGTTGCATGTTGGAGGGTTCCTCAACATTACCAACACTCACAACCATGGTTGGTTTGTTAGACCCTTTCTTATGTTGCTTCTTCTTCTTCTTCCTTCTCTTATTCTTCTTAGCTTCCTGGTTACCAACATCATGACTTTAACCAGGTGAAGAAGAAGAAAGGGTAGAAGACATGATGGGAGAAGAATTGAGTTAATCATGATAAAACAATAATAAAGTTTTATACAAGATTAATCAACATCCTACTCACTTGAACCTTGTTCTCTTAATGGGGTATTTTATTAATTTTGTTAAAAGTATAAATATGAAAATTCATGTCATATTTTATTAATTTTGTTAAAAGTATAAAAATGATCATTCATTCACCAACTAATTAGCTAGTGGTTGGGTTCTTGAAATAATGGCCAACAACACAAACATTCAATAAAATATTGGAAGTGCCATGAAACTTTAGAAAGAAATGATCTTTGTTTCTTTTATCATTAATTAACATATGAAGCACTACTACTTTGCATTTCACTATGTAGTCTTGGAAGGTCCTTCACTTTATAGAAATTTAAAAATATATTTAATATATTGATGTGTTATTCTTGTTATAGACATGATTGAAAAAAACCAAACATTGTTGAAGAAGGTTTATACCTTGAAAAACGTCATAGATCCATTAATAAATTTCATTCATATAAAAAAAATTCATAGTAACTAGATACTAATTAGTTAGTGTATGTAAAGACAGTGTGTGATAATTTTAATATTTATTATGTATCATATACCACTTTTTAAAATTCTAAATTGGAAGGTCCTAGTGGGGACCAGGGTTTTCTTTCTTATAACCTATTAGCTAGAGTCTAGGATTGTTTCCTACAAGGCGATGGACACTATATGCCCACCAGTCCAATGGTTACTAACCTAGACATAAAAAATTATCTATATGTGTATGTATGGATTTCTTTACAATGCACATGAAATTATTTTTATTTATACAATAAGTTGCATTTATCATGGGATGATATATTGTGCTTTGTGTATCATATACTATTTTTTATTTTTATTTTTGAAAGAAAGCTTCTAATATTTTTCATTTAAAACAAATAATGATTATTTATGTATGGCACTCCCAAATGAATTTTCAAATTGATATTTCTGCAAAAATTACATTAATCAATTAGTTGTAAAAAATATAATGCACAGAATCAAATTTATTAATTCATGAAGAGATTTTGATTAACTACTCATTCTCACTGTGAAGATCTAAGGAAATGGAGAACACTCCCCTTCTTGGGTAGATGTCAGACCACTTTGTGATGGGTATAGGCATGGTTTAGGGTTGATGGATAAAGGCATGGTGGAAGTGAAATGAGAAAAAGGTAGCGGGTGTGGGCGATGATACACCCCCATTAATTGTACAATAGTGGGAATTGATGTGCTAATTGCGACCCTTCGAAGAGGAATCAAAGGGAGAGACATAACATCTCTCCCCAACAAAACCCCCAATATCGAGAGTAAAACCACTAAAAAATGTTGTGAATTAAGACAATAGCAATCCCCTTTACTAAATATTCTTTGAGAAAACAAGACACAATGGTGGTGACTTACTAATGTTATAGAATAGGATAAGGACCATGAAAGTCAACTAGCTTCGAAAGTAAAGACTCACCAAACCAAACCTCATTTCGCAATCTAGTTCCTCTAGCTAAAAAATAACCATAATCCCAGAAGAATAAAGGGTGGAACCTCTCACCAGACCAAAATTGTGTGGAACCAAATAGTTTCTCATGTAAGTAACATGTGAATTGATTTGCATATATCTCGATCAAAGCATTATTTTCCACTAAAGCATGCAAGAAGTTAACCCTAGAGAGGTCTTAGATACCTTCTTCACCCACTTTAGTATCCGAAAGAGTGTTCAACGGAGTAATGTGAACCATATGCCTTGTTACATTCTAAAAATCCATCACCAACTTCAAAATTTGAAAGTCGATGGAAGCCTTCAACCTTTCCATAGTGTATAAGAATCAACATGATTATTTATTGAAATATCAAGAACCCAAACAAATGCACTTTCAATTAATCATGTAGGATCTATAATAACTCCTCTATCACCCACCACCCCACTCTCTAACATGCTAATTAGTAAGTTAAGAAAATTAGTAGAGATTTTAAAATTTTAATTGAATCATCAATAATTATTAGTGGTAGGATCTATAATAACCCCTCTATCACCCACCACCCCACTCTATAACATGCTAATTAGTAAGTTAAGAAAATTAGTATAGCTTTTAAAATTTTAATTGAATCATCAATAATTATTAGTGGTAGGAATTTAATTTTGGTGGAATATTATAGAATATTTATGTTTTTTTTGTCTTTTTAATTAAATTGATTAATTAAAAAAATTGCCATACAACCAAGTGTTATATAAAACAAGTTATGATTTTGGGTCATGTGGTATTGACAAGCCTTGATATTGTATCAAAGCTTATTTGTATTAGCAAATATCCATAGTAAAGTGAGCGTGAATCCTCATGACAAAAAATCTAGTTACAAGTTTTTCTAAATGTATAGATGTTTAATTTATGTATTACTTGTTTTTGTAATTAATAATAATAATATAATTTAAAATTAAATTATAGTTTAGTTAACTTATTATGTTTTTTTAAATCTTAATAATATGAGATATACTAAAGTAGTGTGTTTTGTTATTGATTATGAATTGATGTCTATTATTTACTATTCATCTAATTTATATAGATGCACTAGTTTTATTGAACTTTTCTAATCAAACATTTCTTTCTCAAAAGCAAAAGCTTTGGAAGTAAATTTTTTACTTCTATATATACAAAGAAAGGCATGTCTCCTTCTAGAAATTGATATCTACCAATATTTATTAGCCATCTCATTTATATGGCTACACTAGTTTTATTATTTTGAATTTCTAACCAAACATAAACTTTGCCGCTAAAATTTTTAGTTCTAAGAATTACAATCCTACTTTTGTTATTTCATTTGACAAATTTGGTAGGTTATTTATTTATTGAATATGCCTGTGTTTTTATTAAAATGTGTTAGTTATATTTATTTCTCCACTTATAAATAAATGTTAAGAACACTAGCTCCTAAAACATAAAACTTAATAAACCATAACAGGCTATATATCATTTGGTAAGAAATTTCAAAATCTCAATGACAAGTTAGTTCTAAGAATTACAATCCTACTTTTGTTATTTCATTTGACAAATTTGGTAGGTTATTTATTTATTGAATATGCCTGTGTTTTTATTAAAATGTGTTAGTTATATTTATTTCTCCACTTATCAATAAATGTTAAGAACACTAGCTCCTAAAACATAAAACTTAATAAACCATAACAGGCTATATATCATTTGGTAAGAAATTTCAAAATCTGAATGATAAGTACGTTTATTATTAACATTTTAGTATAATAAAATTTACATTTAGATATTAACAACAATATTTTGGGAATATATTTCAATTCATACAAGAAGTAAGTTTACACTTCTTTTTAATTTTTTAATGGATAATTTGAATTCGATTAAATTATTAAATTTTGGTATTAATAATAATATATTTTACAATCATAATTATATTTCCACAATAGTTAATGGACAAAAATGGAAGCATTATTTATAAGTAATTAGAATTTATAATTATAGTGAATGAAATATAGTTAATGGTTTCAATTTTCTTAATTAATTATAATTTGACTAATTGCTTTTATTATTTAAAAATATTTTTTACGTAAACTTAAATATTTGGTTTCAATTTTTATTTGTAAATTTATTTAATATATATTTAGGTGAAACACTAATTGGAATGTTTTGCATTTTATTGTCTTATAGTAAGGTATTTATGTATTCTTAAAATGGAGTGTGCCACCTCTGTGGTAAGAGGAGGGATATGTATAAAGAAAATTACATACATAAAACAATGTGAAAAATAAATTGTTACTTTCCTTTTAAATCAAGCTATGTGATCAATCAAATAAGAAAAATGATTTTAGTTTGTTTTGTGTATGATAAAAGATCTTATGAAAACATATTCGTCCTTTCCACTCTTGGAGTCACTGGAACTTTTTATGCTGGGTATTGGGGCTACCCCTCGAAAGAGGGGGCAACCCTTCTAGTAGCCAAAAGAATCAACCAAGGTAATGAATGAGGCTTTGGTGCTTCCCGCACCTCCACCTATGGGGAAAGACACCCTAAAATTTGGCCAATAAGATACCTTCATCTCAAGGGGGTAGTCAAGTCTTTAGCTTCTTGGTAATCGGTGATAGTGCTGAGCAATATACAAGGGAGTCGTCTACCGAGGTGGAGGAATTGTCCGGATGCTTAAAAGTGGCTGGAATCTGGTAAAAAAAATTAAAAAAGTCTTGTAGAGGCAGTATTTGAATAGTGTTTTTGATGGTGGAAATGGATTCAACACCATCAAAAACTTCTAGGACACCTAAAATTTTGAAGTTTGACAACTATAACTTTGATTTACAAAAATCCTTGCCAGATTTTCTCTAAATATGATGAGAATTTCCATAACTTTTTGGGCAATTCCTCCCACTAGTAAGACTACGGCATATACAAGCAGGTTAGCCCCATATAGTACCACATGCACTGAGCCTAAACTGAACTCCTATGAATCGAGTCTTTTGTGCTACCTAGGTAGTCCTTTCCATGGGATGATTGAAGGATATAAAACACTCTAAAAGACACTTGGCGGGAATTCACTGTTTACTAATGTAGATGTTTGTAACTAATTCTATCAATGTAGATAATTCCACCCATAAAACTAAGTGCAACTAGTCCGAGGAGAGTATTACATTTGATCAAGAAAAAATGAATAGATTTTGAAGAAAATATCTAGGAGCCAAACATCCAAACATTCCGAGCGGATTGTTCCGGAAAACTTACCAGTGTTGCAGGTCCCAGTCTCTTGCAATTTAGGAAAGTCCCAGTCTCTTGTAATTTAGGAAATGAAGCTTGCTTCCCAGCTACTGTCTGTTGAGACGAGAGGAAATGAACCATGCTTCCAAACTGCCGTGTGTTGCTGAGAGGAGAGGAAATGGAGCTTGCTATTTGGTTGCCTACTTATTGCAGGTTCCGAACTTGTTGATAGCCTAAAAAAGGGTGTGCATCTCCAAATAAAAATGCCATTAATATTTTGGGTATCTTTATTTCATATTCCCCTTCAATGATAACAGCCAACCCGAACTTGTTGATAGCCTAAAAAAAGGGTGTGCATCTCAAAATAAAAATGCCATCAATATTTTGGGTATCTTTATGGGTATCTTTATTTCATATTCCCCGATTGCATTCAATGATAACAGCCAACAAAGAGATAGTGATAGTGTTATGTTATGGATAGATATAGATGGATGTGAGTGCAATTGTGTCAGGGTCTTGAGGCTCTTAAATAACATATAGCATGAGACATATTGGATATAGGAAAGGAGAGTACCAGTAAGATAATCGAAGCTTTGCCACACAGGATTTCCATTTTTATCGAGTAGGACAGGATTGCCCATGTCCCATAGGACAAGCTCTGCAACATTATCAGCCTTGCCCGTCTTAGATTCCCACACAAGGATGTTATTGGCATCAGTGAGAACCAGATTCCCATCTTTCGTAAGCTGAAGCTGAAGGGAAGATTCCAATCCGTTGACGGCATGATCTCGGTTAGCCATCCATACCAGAGTTGTATTCGGGCCGCCAGAATACCATATAGCAAAGGCATAAGCGTCGAAAACCAACGGGATAGAAGCCTGCAATGAATGTTTCATTAGGCTGGGATACCAGATACGATCCCAGCTCAGGGGAGAGAGCCTGCTTTGTTCCTAGAGACGACAACTGGGTGATACCTGACCCCTGCGGAATTGAACTAATCGCAACTAAAACTAGCAGAAAAGAACAAAAGGGGCAAATGGATTTGTGACTTCTACTTATTTCCATGGCTGGAAGAAAAATATATGTACTCAATGGCTCAGACGAAGGCAGCTTGCGTGTTGCAGCAAAAAGATGTTGTGACTCAGTCAGAGGAGGAAATCACTACGTATTGATTCAATCCTTGTAGGTTACATAACTTCACTTAATACAACATCACATTTATAATGAAGAAATCTCATGGAAGACTCAAAACCCATTTGATTACATTACTCCTTAAAATGCAATGTCCAACCTGGACAGCACCAATTTGTTACAAGATAATAAATGGGATAGTTCGGGTGAACTTAGGTTCGTGAATTTATCGACAAACTCCTTCGATGAGAGAATCTCTCTCGGATAGTTTAATTTTTAAGAGTTGGATTCCACAGGCTCCATGTTCAATTCTCCTTTATAAAATTTATTTGACCCTG